>CM060391.1:59513458-59684326 GCA_030545235.1 Helianthus tuberosus | reverse complement strand
AGAAACCGTCAGGTTTGCTGCAACAACCTGAACTTCCCACTTGGAAATGGGAAATGGTAACTATGGATGTTATTACCAAGTTACCAAAGACGAAACGTGGGAATGATACTATTTGGGTTATAGTCGATAGATTGACCAAGTCAGCTCACTTCTTGCCTATTAAAGAAACTCACAGTTCCGTTAAGCTAGCGCAGCTGTATGTGGATGAGATTGTATCTCTCCACGGAGTTCCAGTATCTATTATCTCAGATAGGGATACAAGATACACATCGCATTTTTGGAAAAGCTTTCAACAATCTTTAGGCACTCGATTAAATTTTAGCACTGCTTATCATCCTCAGACGGATGGGCAAAGCGAGCGTACTATTCAAACGCTTGAGGATATGCTACGAGCTTGTGTTATAGATTTAGGTGGGAGTTGGGATGACCATCTTCCTTTGATTGAATTTTCATATAACAATAGCTATCATTCGAGCATTCAAGCCGCGCCTTTTGAGGCCTTGTACGGAAGAAAGTGCAGAACGCCAGTTTGTTGGGCGGAAGTTGGAGATGTCCAACTGACAGGACCTGATATAGTCCTGGAGACGACATATAAGATTGTACAAATCCGTGATCGTCTCAAAGCTGCCAAGGATAGGCAGAAAAGCTATGCAGATATGAGGCGTAAACCTCTAAAGTTTGAAGTTAGTGATAAAGTGCTACTAAAAGTATCTCCCTGGAAGGGGGTGATGCGTTTTGGCAAAAAGGGCAAGCTAAGCCCAAGATACATAGGACCATTCGAAATCATCGAATGTGTCAGAACAGTAGCTTACAAGCTAAATCTACCTGAAGAACTAAGTGGAATTCATAACGTATTCCACATCTGCAATTTAAAGAAATGTCTAGCCGATGAATCGCTAACGATGTCGCATAAGGACGTGCAGATTGACGAAAGTTTGAAATTCGTTGAAAAACCTTTGTCGATCGAGGATCGACAGGTTAAGAAGCTTCGAAGGAAGCATGTGCCGATTGTGAAGGTAAAATGGGATGCCCGAAGAGGCCCAGAATACACGTGGGAGGTTGAATCCACGATGAAACAGAAGTACCCTCATTTATTTCAGTAAATCTCGAGGTCGAGATTTCTTTTAAGGGGGTGAGGATGTAACACCTCGTAAAATCACGTCCAATATAATAAAGACAAGTGTCATGGACTTTAAACGTGTAATGAATTGATTATGAGGGACTAAAATGGTCAAACAATGTAAATATGTTAGTAAAAGGATCCAAAGTGTCAACATGCCATTCTTGTGCCTCTGATTGACCTCACACGACGTTCGTATTCTTTAATGAATAAATTATCGAACATAAAAAGTCGTTTATATTTAAATTAAGGATTTCTACAAAGCATAGGGGTTAAAAGTGTCGACATGTTAAATGATTACCTCTGAGTGACCTTTTAACGATCCCAAAAACATTGTGATATTTATTTATTATACCCTCATGAAAATCAGATAATGATTTATAAATATTCCGGTTAAATCTTGTGAAAAATAATTCAAATATCAAGGAAATAACCATGTGAGTATACACGACAATTCTTCAATTTATGGTTTCTTTCAAAGAGTCCAAGACTATATTTTGCATGGCATTACTTCCAAGTACTTTTCAGAACTGAACAAAATGGACCCTCCTGCTGAAAATGACCTTAGATTCGAGTATGAAAAGTTGCATGGTCAAAGGTTAGAAGTTCTCAAATTTTTGTCTCTGACCGAAGGCTTACGGACCGCAAGGCGTCCTCCTTACGGTCCGTAAGGAGACTTAACTGGGCGATAAAATTTAAATGGTGGTTACGGACCGTAAGGGCCAAGGCTTACGGTCCGTAAGACATGTAACTAGGCAATAAAAATGGAAAGCCGCGGGTTGTCTCCTTCTACACCCCTTTTCTCTAATCGGCAGCATGTTGATGGTATTGTGAAACCTCTAGGACACCTGTATGCATCAGATTTCACCTGGGGGACACCTGTATTGATCCTAGGCATTTCAACACACTATATAAAGGGCCTTGTGATGTCTCATTTGAACTCACATTTGAAGTTTTTACTTCACAACAACTTCTCTGAAGCCTCCTGGAGCTTAAAGAAGTTTTCTTAGTCTTAATCTTCTTTCTAAGGACTAATGTAAGTGTTCTTACCCTCCTTAATTATGTTTTCTTTAGTGTAATGACCGAAAGTCAAAGTTAGCGTAATTAAGCTTTGACTTAGTGATTAATCACTAATGGTCCAGCCATTTTTCGAATTGAAAGTGGCTATGAGTTGGTAATTATGTAGGTAATAAACCCTTAAAAGGGCACCTACTGATTAACACTCTAACTTGGTCAAATGTCGGGTCAAACTTATTAATAAAAAGTCAACAGAATCAGTTTTTACAAATAAATTCATAACTGATAATGCATAAGTTATGGAACATGTTTTAACACTAAAATAACTTGGTAATAATATAAGAACATGTTTAGGCATGTTCAACTCAACAATTCTGAGTTTAGGCTCGGTTCGCAACCGAAAGTAGCAAAAGTAGACTTTTGCTTTGACTTTCAGTTCTGACCCGATTTAGCTTGTTTTAGATATGCCTTAGGGTTCCTTTAGGACCATATTACATGCTAGTATAACCCTCTGAGATTATACTATGTGGTTCCATAGAAATCCTAGTTCATTGCATGTTTCCGTTAACTGCTTAAAAGTTAACCATTATGCCATTTTGATATTAAAACGAGATTTTTGAAAATGTGAGTGGACAAAAACCTTTATTACTGATTTATAAGCATGTCCTAAAAATTTGACATCAGTTCATGGTCTAAAATAGAAGTTATGCGCGATATCGTAAATGAAAGCCTTTTTGTTAATTAAATGGCATTTTTGACATAATTCCTAATTAAACCCAAATTTTGACACCAAACCTTTTACCCCCCTGATATAATATAATATTTAGAGATTTTTGGATATTTTTATTAAATTTTAAACTGATCATAACATAGAGTTCTCGCATAGGCTCGGTAATTGACAATAATGCCCTTTTCGCTAATAAAATGAGTTTTACACATCCTTTACATATCAAACCTTTTTCTACTGATTTTATATGTTAAATAAGTTATTTTAAACAGTAAAGGCTGATCAAAATCTCAGATTTCTTTAATCAAACCAAATATCGTCAAATACCGACTTTTATGCGATTTAGGCGCATAGTATGGTTTAAAACCATATTTGGCACCTAAGGCTTGTTACCTACTGATGTTATGAATAAATTTTTATATTTTTATAGTGAGTTAAAGTTTTGAACTCAGATTTCCAAATTTGACCCTTATAACATATGTGAAATGACCAAAATGCCCCTACGGTGCATAGTTTGGTCATAAAAGATAAATTTCACATATATATGATATCTTACTGATATAACTTATTAAAATAAATATTTTACTGCTTATTTTAGACCAGAACCTCAGATTTCTATTTTAACTCTTTTATAAACTTTAAAATGACCAAAATACCTCTACGGGCTATGCAGTTAATGCGGAAAAATATCGGTTATCGGTCAAGGACCGATATATGGGATATCGTTTATCGCGGTGAGATATCGGTGAGATATTGGTAATTTCTTATATCATGCATAAATATATATATTTATATTTATATTTATATTCATATTCATATTCATATTCATATCTAGAGCCTGTATATATACTAGAAGTCTAATATCATGCATAAATATATATATTTATATATATACAAGAGGTGGTAGAAAGTCTAGGTGTGGGAATGAAAGTCTCAAAAGGTGGTAAATACTTTGTCCCACATTGGTGTGGGAACAAAGTGAGTGGGTGTTTATAAGGTAAAGCATTTACTACTCCATTGTAGCTTTATGACATGTTTTACCACAAGTCATACCCGCGCGCGCAGGGGGGGTGCAAAAAAATGGGTTTCTGAGCTGGAAATTTGGTTGAACTCGTGCGTGCCCGCGCATCCTGCGGACACGAATGTAGCTCCGAAACCCCGGGTCCCGCGTGAGGCAGTTTTTACACCATTTAACTTCGTTTTTTTGCTGAAATCCATAATTTTTTTATACAAAATTGGCCCAGCCGAGATATCGGCGAGACAACCGATACTGTTTTGCAAGATATCGGCCGATATTTCGGCGTTGACCACCGATATTATCGTTGACCGATATATGACCGATATCGGAAACCGATAGTTTGGTGAGGGGCCGATAACCGAGATATCACCGAGATATCGCCGAGATTAACTGCATAGCCTACGGGGCATAAATTGGTTTTAAATTCGTTTTGGGCATAATGGAAGGTATCCTACTGATATCACAACACATTTAAAGCATATTAACTTGCGGAACGTGTACATGATTCATTCGGTTACCCGTTATGCATATACGCATTCGGTGCGGTTTATGTAACTAGTTTGCATAAATTAGCCGAAACGGGTCAAACCTCATCATTTTTACTTCAAAATCCAGAATGTATTTAGTTTACCCATTTTATACAAGTCTTCAAACTTGTCGGGTCTGAATCACATTCTAATCCGGTCTTCGCTTAATCTTGCGTTTTGAACCGTAAACCTTTCATTAAAACTAACCGGTCTAAGTTAAGACTTAAGTAAGACCCGTTAGGAATCTAATAGGTTATTAAAACCTTCGTTCCAGATTAAGGAGCCCAGTAAAAGATACTTGTACTTGCTGATTGATATACGACTGGGATTAAAATTTTATTTTAGCTCAGCTAAATACTTTTAACTTATTTTCCCTTATACGGGCTTGGGATACGGTATTATAATAATACCGCTTGGTCGGGTATGTAGTTATTTAAATCGGATGGTGATTAATACATTTACATAACCCGTTTTAATCGGTTTTGTTTGATGCAATGCCTTTGGGGGGTTAATGACCACGTCCTGGATATTCTCGGCTCATTCATTTGAAATGGCCACAACTTAAGCACGGGGTGTAGGCATACACCTGACAGTTGTGTATGTAAAAAGGTAGCCCACTCGGGAGGAAACTTCATGTGGGTATTATACCAAGTGGTGTGTCTATTAATCTTTAACCCGGTACTTCTAACCCGGGATACTGAATGGACGACAAACATATAAATCTGTATACAAGATTATTTTTAAATAATTGTCCCAAGTTATGAAAGAACATTTGTGCCTTGTGCATTTAAATCAATTTTTATAAACCTTTTTCAAAAGAGTCAGTTAATTGTATTTACCAGTGTAAACTGACGTATTTTTCAAAAGGTTAAGTGCAGGTACTAAGCGTAATGGGCTGGAAACTCCTAGGTGATTAAATAAAGAGTCTTGCAAGCTTTTATCACTTAAGTCTGTTGAACAATATTTCTTTTGTTTTGATCCGCCTGTGGATCCATCTACATTCCGTTGTATAATATTTCATTGTACTTTCGAATCGGTTTGTAATAATTTACTTTCAGACTTCCGCTGTGCATTTAAACTGTGATTATTTGACTATGATGATATCAACTACGTCACGATACTCCCCACCGGGCCCACCAGTAATACATGGAAATATCGGGGTGTGACAAAAGCGCAATGGGTTTTTACGTGGTTATGTTTTTGTTCCAACATGATCATGCTTCTATTTTAGCATGGTCATGCCTCTACTTTAACATCCAGAAGAACAAAAATGAAAAGAACTCTGACTAAAATATAATGAGGTGAAAAACGCAATTAGTGTTTGATAATCTAAAACGCAATGAAATAAAAAATAACACAACTTACAAAAGAACTCTGATTAACGACAGTGGACGGAGAAAGAACCCCGATACACTGTGTGCAAACTTGTTGTTGTGGTGGTGGGTGGTGGAGCGTTGGCGGTGGATGGTGGAATGGTGGTTTCAGATCTGAAAAACCCAACATGTGGTTGAAGGTGGTGGTGGTTTCAGATCTAGTTTCCGACAAGATGGCCGCGATCGTAGATGGTGGTGTTGGTTGTGATGTGTTAGTTTATGGTTTTGAAAATGGTGGATTTGAGTATACAAGTAAGAGAAATGAATTGCTGATGCTGGGTTTTATTAAAAATGGTGAGTTTTGATTAAAATACTCCTACTTATGTTTTTTCATCTTTATCATATGTACTCCTCTTGTTGCTTCCAATCCTTCCTACTAAAACTAAACTTTCTATTTGATTTTTTCCATACATTTTTAACCAACATTTTTAGATATGCAAATCATTTTCTCATTTTTATATACAAATTATATATACATTAAAGGTAAAGTTTGCTAATCTTTTATTAATATAGACGTTCTAATCTATTGAGTTAGTTGTTAGTACCGACTACGAGAATTAATAATGTCAATTTGTATCAGCGGATGTCATAAATAATTGATAATATGAACACGCATAGTACAGTAATGAAGAAGCTAGTAATTCTTTTTTGAGTTAATTATTGTTTTCGTCCCTGTGGTTTATCAAAAATCACTATTTCAGTCTATTAGTTTAAAAATTGCGATTTCAATCCCTGTGGTTTCACTTTCGTAACCATTTAGTCCACCTCGTAACCATTTCAGTTCCTGTACTTACAGAATAAATGGACTGAAATGGTTATGAAAGTGAAAGCACAGGGAGTGAAATCGCAATTTTTAAATTAATGTACTGAAATAGTGATTTTTGACAAACCACTAGGACGAAAACAGTAATTAACTCTTCTTTTTTTTTCTTTGTTTCTCTTTGGTAATGAATGCGTTTATGAAAATTTAGTTCGATGAATAAAAACATAAGGTGTGATTTGACAACATTTAGCTGTAAACTAGATATTAGCACCTGTATTTTTCAGCGTGACCAGTGGCGAAGCCTGGATTTTTCGGCCGGGGGGTGAAAACATATATACCCAAAAATTTCTATAGAATACCCAAAAATTTCTATAGAACCGGGGGGGTGAAAACGTATATACCCACAAATTTCTATACGAAAACTACATATATAACACTACTGAGCGAAAAATCCCGGGGGGCGGACGTCCCCCCCCCCCCCCCCGCCCCTTACATGCTGCGCCACTGAGCGCGACCGTTAAAACTAAAAATATAGATATAAAACATAAAACCTCGCACGTGTGTTGCAACGTGTTAACTGACAAATTCAGACCGAATAGTAAAACACTATTATACATAACAACAACAATAGTTAAGTAAACTTATAAAGTATAAAGTTTATTAAAATTAAAAGTAAACCATATATAAAACTTGTATTATTTTTATAAATACTCTAAAGGAATAAAGTCAAAGTACCGTATAGAATATTTAATTTGTAAAAATATTTTAATAAATACTTATCGCTAGCAGGTTAGACCCAAGCTTCGCAGCAGGCAGCGGGCCTATTTTTGATAAAACATGAATTTATATACATAAAAAAAAGTTAAACGGTATATATTAGAAGGACGAAATTACTTTCTTTACGTATACGTAGCTAACATGTCAAATATAATACCTTTAATTAGTATTTTTACGGATGAAATAATCCATCGGTATTTGTTATATCTCTCTATACTTCGCAAGCAAAAACTATAATTCATTTCTAATATAAATTTTACATTAACTATTTTTTACATATTCAGTGATTTACAAAAAATAAGGTTATCTTATATTTGAGAGCAAAGTGTCATTTTGGTCCCTAAGGTTTGGTCACTTTTGTTACTTTAGTTCAAAACTCAAACCCTTTGAATCTGGGTCCCTGTTATTTCAGTTTTATTGTCATTTTGGTCCAAAAGTAAAATCAGCTCATATTTGTCTAATAAAATCCTGTATTTTGTCATTTTCCTCAGGGGCAAAATGGTTATTGTAATTTTTATTGTAACACATTATTAATTAGATCTCACTACCCTCTTCATCCTTCCTAAACCTTATCCCCCAATCTAACGCCAAATGGGTGTAGCTGAAAGCCTCCGACAAGATTTAGAAATCTCCGACTCTGAATCCAATGATGAACAACAACAACACTACTCCAAATCCGATGAAGATTACGAAGAAGCCAAAGACCACCAATCACCCACCCAAAACCCCCTCTTCCGTTGAGCAAATTGAAGCTAAATTAAAAGCCCTAAAACTCAAATACCAATCCAAGAACCAATCTGTCAAGAACCCCGTTAAGCTTTACATCTTTTTAGCTGCAAATACTGCTAGTTCCAAATGGGTTGTTGTTGATAAGCCCACTTCGTATTCTTTCGTCAAAACGACGTCGAATGGGGGTGATGGAGAGGAAGGGGATATCTTTATTGGTTTTTGAAAGTCGTGCAGAAAGTTCGGTCAACAATTGATCAGCAGCTGCAGTTGAAGTCGATTATGGATCGGTTATGGGTCAATTTTGTGTCGAATGGTGTTTACGCTATGAGGTTTTTTAGTATTGAAGATTACAAGGGGTTTATTGAGCAGTATGAGAAGTGTTTGTTTGAAAATACTTATGGGTTTGAGTGTAATGATGAGAATAAAGCGAAGGTTTACGGGAAAGATTTTGTAGCGTGGGCGAATCCGGAAGCCGCTGATGATTCAATGTGGGAGGATGTTGAGGATAGTTTTCCTCAGGGGCCCAGTATGCACTTGTCAGAGATTCGGGTCCGGTGAGTTGCGAGTTGGGAGAAATCGGTTAAAACCCGGATGGGTACCGGGGTTTCGGCGTATAGGTTGGGTCGTTTTTGTTTGTGGTGGGGGGGACTTTTTTGTCTTGAGGGGTTGGAGGTGGTTGGTAGTGTTTGGATTCCGGTGGGTCGAGGCGGAGACAGGTGGTGCAGTTGCCCACGGTGGTGGTGGTGGTTTAGTATGGTAGTGTTTGATGGATTAAGGTTTGGGTTTGAGGGAAGATGATAACTCTGCTGCTTTTATATTTAATTTTATTATTTTAATTAATAATGTGTTATAATAAAAATTATAATGATCATTTTGCCCCTGAGTAAAAGGACAAAATACCAGGATTTTATTAGACAAATATGAGTTGATTTTACTTTTGGACCAAAATGGCAATACAACTGAAACCACAGAGACACAGATTTAAAATATTTGAGTTTTGGACAAAAGTGGCAAAAGCGACCAAACCTCAGGGACCAAAATGGCAGTTTACTCTAATAAAAAATATAATGATCATTTTGCCCCTGAGAAAAAGGACAATACCAGGATTTTATTAGACAAATATGAGTTGATTTTACTTTTGGACCAAAATGACAATAAAACTGAAACCACGTGAACCAAAATTCAAAAGATTTGAGTTTTGAAAAAAAGTGACAAAAGTGACAAACCTAGTAGACCAAAATGGCAGTTTACTCTATATTTGATTTAGATTACTAAAGATAGTAAGTTAGTTAGATACTGCATAGTGTAAAACTTGCAACACTTAGTTTTGAGTACTTTTACATTAGCATTGACGTCGTAAGGGTATTTTCAAGAGCCATGATAAAAAAAGAAGCTACTTAAAAATAAACAAAAATCGAAATTCAAAAAGTAAAAACAGAAAACACAATAAAAAAGTAAAAAATAAAGGTAGGAAATGAAGGGTATCAAAACACAAGGAAATGAATTAACCAACGGATAATAAAATGTTATATTAAATAACAAAAACATAGATAAGTCGTAACACAAATCATACTTACGATTGTGAATACAATATAAAATGAGAAATTAGACGGCAAAAAATACATAAAATGCATAATATTAATGAACTAGTTTTTTCCCCGGCGCGCGCTGCCGCGCCATTTTTTACATATTTGTTGTGCCCTTTTCAATCAGTTCATTGCAGTGTTCGTACGGTATATGAACTCGATTTAACCATCACTTTAGAGCATGAACAAAAAACATAAGCCAATCTATACTATATTATAATACATGAGGGAAGGATTCTCAAAAGTTAAGAACTTCTTCCCCCATTATTTATAAATAAACCCCTAGAATGAGGGTAAAGTGATCTTTTAAACCATAATTATTTTTTAGTCCCTCAATCTATTACATTTAAATCCTTGACATTTAACATAATTATGGGTAATTAGTTACACTTCCCCCCCTCTTTAATTCTTTAATGTATTCCTGCGATATCTTACAACCCGTAATGTTTTAAAAAAATCCGAAGGTACCATGACGATCGGCACATTTTTTTAAACGTTTCGATAGTTGTCTTTTTTAGTTTCGCCGTGCGTTCATAAAGTACAAATAGCCGATGCGTAAATGTACAATTGATTAAAGCCAACATTTGTTTTTTACCCAAGCCAGCTTTGACCATTACCTAGCTACCGTGCATTAACATTTGTTTTTTACCCAAGTTTTTTGTTTTGAACGACATTAATAAACTAAAATATTCCCTAATTTTACTTGTACAGAGTCAGTTTGTTGTGGCATGTTTAATATAGTATAGATAAAACTCACAACAAACTTCCTATTAAACATGCCACAACAAACTAAACAGGATATGTGCATCTTATTTTAAAAACTTAAAACTCACAACAAACTTCCTAAATAAATGGATGGCCAATCTAAAACTAAACCCTAATGGACTACTATAAATACATAGCAAACACTCACAATTCTACATTTCTATTGCTAAACAGATTTAAAATATGAAGCCAGTTCTGAATTCACTTGATGCGAAAAAACAAGCATGCGATATTGAAAAATCTAAGGTCGGTTCTATGATAAGTTTTGTTATATCGCAATAATGAATAATTGTTTTCTTTTATTTACTTTTATGTGAATACTAACTTATTTGATTTTTCAGATTCAACACACCAATTTAAACACCCCAGTTGTCGAACAAGCTTTTGTTAGTTGATCTTACCGGGGTTTCCCCCTTGTAGGCTTTCGGGATACAGGTTTTGTCCCTGGTCAGGCGATTGCAAGGGCGGCAGCAAAAAAAATGGACAAACACGCAAAAGCCTGCGAGGATAATCAACATTCCTTTATCCCTTTTGCCTTTGATACCTTTGGCTCACTAGCCCCAGAAGCCATCCGATTTCTTGAACGGGTCCAACGGGTTGTTCACAGCAACATTTCGTCTCCTAGAGATCGGGGTTTCGTTTTTACTAGGCTAGGTTTCGCTATTCAAAAGGGGGTAGCGGCGCAGCTTGTTGCCCGCTTACCGGCTATCTTGGTGTAATTTGTTTAACCTTATATATAAAATTTCGATAATCTTATTAAAAAAAAAATGTATACAAAATATTACAAAGTTATGTTATTATTTGGTGTTTTATTGTAGGATGATGGTGATAATATTGTTGAAATTATTTCTTATGGTGCAATGTTCAGTCCATACAAGTCTAATCTTCAACGTCAATTTAGTAAAGAGGTAATTTTAAATTTTATTTAATCTTTTTTTAATTTTTTTATCCAATATTTTTTTTATAAAATTTATTTAATCATTTTTTTAACTTTTTTATTAAATTTTTGTTTTTTAAGGATCGGAAGTATGAGAATCAAAAGAAAAGATCTAAGAGACTCTCTGAATGGAAATGGGTCGAGGTTATAAATTTAGATGATTCTGAGGACGATGAGAAAGAAGATGAATTAGATGATACTGCTGATTCGAGCACAAACAAGAAAAACGGATCAAAAAAGAAGAGAAATTAGATGAAATATATCAAGTGTTTTTATGTTTTTTTTCATTTTCAGTTGTTTTTATTTGATCTAGACTATCCCATGAATAATAAAGTTTATTTTATATTTGAAGTTTATGTTTTGTGTTATTTTATTGCACTTATAATTTACATCTCGATTGAACTAATATACTTTTGTCATTTGTTTAGTATTTTTTATTAACAAACGAATCTTTACATGTTTAAAACAGTTTTTCTATACTTTATTTATTATTAATTTTTATAACAAAACAAAACTTTGATATTTAGTAGATAGAAGATAAACTAAGTTCCAAAATTTTAGGAATTATTTAATACTAATTTACGATATTTATTTAATACTAATTTACGATATTAGTAGATAGATAGTAAACTATATCCCAAAATTTTAGGAATTATTTAATACTAATTTACGATATTTAGTAGATAAATAGTAAACTATGTCCCAAAATTTTAGGAATTATAAGTCAACTAATTAGGTCCTCCAAGTTAATTATATGGGATGAGGCATCGATGGCGAAACGTCAGGCGATAGAGGCAGTTGATCGAACATTGCAAGACATTATAGGTGTTACGCTCCCATGTGTAACACTTATGACATATATCCACCACAATAATGTTATCATATACAAATAAGAAAACTACCAGCAACGAGTGCCGCAATCCAAAGTGTCGCCCCCGCCGCATCGCGCGGGCACCCTACTAGTAACCCAATAAGCATAAACATTAATGGAAGTGGGAGCATACACAATCAACCGCATTGGAATAGTTTCAATCTTCTTTCTAGGAATTATCCAATAAAACATCTTTGATTCAACCACATATATAAATTCCCAAAATTGAAATGGTCCAAATGTCAAAATCTCACATAAATCCACCAAAATATAAACATTTTTTTTGTCTAAAATGATGAATTTTCAATTTTCAAATAAGTGAATAATGTAAAACAACAATCAAAACAGCTCAGATGACGATGATGAAAACATTTAAAAGTGAAAAGTAAACAAAAAAATAGAATCCCAAAAGAATGCAAAAGAAGCTACATGAAATTTTTTTTTTATTAAAGTGTCAAGAATTTAAGAATTAAAAAAAGCTAAGTAAATAAAGAAATTCACTTTATTAATGTTTGGGGACTTTGTAGTAAATTTTAAAGTTGAAGGATTGTAACAATAATTATTAAAGTTCAGGATTATTTATAAAACACTTTAAGATTAGAAAAGTGAAAAAAAAAAAAAAAAATCTTACAAAGGAGCCGCTACATATTTGAACTGATGACCATTGGTTTGCAACGAACCATAATTACCACCAAATCACTCCTATGTTTTTGCTAAAATCTTCCTATTTTGCTTATATATTAATTTTGCAATCAGAAAAAAAAAAACAATTTAATAGATGCAACCGCGGATATCCACCAATTGCTAAAAAACACTATTGCCCTCTATCTAATTTGTCAATAAGAAAAAAAATACAATTTAATAGATGCAACCGCGGATATCCACCAATTGCTAAAAAACACTATTGCCCTCTATCTAATTTGTCAATATAGATAATTAGGCACGCAAAGAAAAAATGAACGAAAGCTAAAGTATCTATTTGAAACCTTAAAAAAAGTCAAAGGTACTACTAATAGTATTCAAAGGTACTACTATTCACAAGGTTTGGTTGATAATTGTATATTGTATATGTATACTAACTAGTTTTTGACTCGCCCGTGTTGCGGGGCAATAAGCCGAATATTTCTCTAGCATAACATGTATGTCTGTATTTCGGTTACCTGTACATACTACTCATAACACGATCTAAAAAAAATTACATCGCGTCAACCAATTAAAACAAAAACACTACCATACTTTTACTAAAAAAAAATTAAAACGATGAAAAGACTATAATTTTAAATTGAGAGCAAAATTGTAATTTTTCAGGACAAATGAGCATGTACCAGGCATGCATGGACGAATAAAAATTACACTTATGCCCGCCCGCGTTGCGGGGCGTTAAATTGAATATTTCTTAGTTTCATAACATGTATGCATCTATTTAGTTTACTTGTACATACTACTTATAACACGATCTAAAAAAATACATCGAGACAAGTAGACAACGAATTAAACCAAAACACTACCATAGTTTTGCTAAAAAGATTAAAACGATAACAGGTCTGTAATTTTGAGCTGGGGGTAAAATACTAATTTTTCAGGACTAATGAGCGAGTGTTAGACAACTGCTTGACACAATAAAAGTTACATCGAGTCAACCAAGCAAAATAAAACACTACTATAGTTTTGTAAAAAAAAAAGGTAAAATGATATGGCAAGATCACAATTTTTAACTAGGGGATAAATCGTAATTTTTGAAATGAGAACAAAATCATAATTTTGAACAGAGGACAAAGTCGTAATTATATTTTGAACTGGGGGCGAAATCATAATTTTAAACTAAGGGCGAAATCATAATTTTGAGCTAGGGGGAAAACATAATTTTATTTTGACCTGTGGGCAAAAAAGTAAATTTGAGCTAGGGGCAAAAACATAATTTAATTTTAAAATGGGGGTAAAAACGTAATTTTAAACGGAGGGCGAAACCGCAATTTTAAACTGAGAATAAAATAGAAAATGAGTTTTTGAACTGAGGGAAAAAACGTAATTTTGAGCTAGTGGCGAAATTATAATTTTATTTTGAGCTGGGGGCAAAAACATAATTTTAAACGAAGGACGAAATTGTAATTTTAAACTGAGAATAAAATTAAATTAAAAATGAGTTGGTCCAATAGGGAAGTGGCAGACAAGCTGGCTGACACTATTCCCTCAACTTGAAAATTCGTAATTTTAAACTGAGAATAAAATTAAATTAAAAATGAGTTGGTTCAATAGAGAAGTGACAGACAAGCTGGCTGACACTATTCCCTCAACTTGACAATGTATATGTAGTAATAATAATAATAGTATGGTCAATAGTTAGCATATAGAATATTTATCAATAAAAATTTAACAAAAAAATAGTTCACTGAATAGCAGCGTGGTCCTTTAATTTATATTTTAATAATTTAAAAAAAGATAAAAACTTTTGCATCGTAACGAGTTTCTGGAGAATCCTCTAAAGGCGTCATTGACATAACCTTAATATGTGAGTATAGTAAAAAAAGAAATTCTACAATAAATATGTGAGTATAGTAAAAAATGAAAGTTTATTAAGATTTAAAGTAAACCATAAAACTTATATTGTATTTTTATAAATACTCTAAAGAAATAAAGTCAAAGTACGGTATAGAATATTTAATTTTTAAAAAATATTTTTATAAATACTTATAATAGTATGGTCAATAAATAGCATATTGAATATTTATCAATAAAAATATTTAAAAAAAAATAGTTCATTGAATAGCCGCCGTATGGTCAATAATTAGCATATTGAATATTTATCAATAAAAATATTTTAAAAAAATAGTTCATTGAATAGCCGCCAAGTGGTCCTTTAATTTGTGGAAGATAATCTCGTTAGTGGAGGTATCAATGAGGTTAGACAATGAATTTTCTATCTTTGAACGCTAGAGGGATTGGGGGATGGTAAAAGAAAAATGGATTAAAGAGTCGAGGTTGGTTAACAAGGTCGATTTTATGCTTATTCAAGAAACAAAACAGGTTGATTTGGCTAGTTTTAGTATTGATAAATTTTGGGGAAATCTAAACTTTGGGATGGAGTTTGTGGAATCGACAGGTTTATCTGGTGGGTTATTAAGTATTTGGGATAAAGGAATGTTCGAGGCTGTTAATGTTGTGAAGGAGAGAAATTTTTTACTTGTCAATGGAAAAATAAAAGGGTCCGGGGAAGAAATAAATGTTAATGTGTATGCTCCTCAAAATACTGCTGATAAGCTGGTGTTATGGAACAGTTTAAAAGTGATTTTGGACGGATTTCAGGGGATGTGGGTTATTGCTGGGGATTTCAATGCGGTGAGATTCCCTGAAGAACGAAAAAATTGTGGGTTCAAGAACTCCTGTGCTGTGAACTTCAATGATTTCATTAACTCGTCGGGTCTGGTGGAATATGAGATGAAAGGAAGGAAGTATACATGCGTCAGAAACAATGGAAGGAAGCTAAGCAAAATCGATCGATTCCTAGTCTGCTCGGAATTTTTATTTAAATGGCCTAGGGCTGTCCAAACTGCTCGACGATCGCTCGAAAAATGCTCGTTCGATTCCCGCTCAGTTTGTAAATGAGCCGCTCGGATCGGTTCGATTCAAATTCAATCCAAGCATGAGCATAGGTCCGCTCGCTCGTCGATCGATCGGTTTCGCTCGAATTATTTTTATTAAATAATTAATATATATATTTAATTAATATAAGCATAAGTATCCAACAAAAAATAGTAAGCCCAATCATTCTTTAGCCCTTAAAAATATTCTTGGCCTATTAACCTAAAATAGATGTCTGATATATCACGTTTACACTTTACACGCGCATCACAACTCTGAACTCTCCATACATTCACTTTTGAAAAAAATAAGGTTTCTTTAGATCGTCACTATCACAGCGCCGCTCAGCCTCACCCTTGTCAGTCGTCATCGTCCCTCTCTGGCTCTCCCATCGTCGTTTCTTTGCGTCTTGCCGTATTACATCTGTCTCGGTGTCTACGGTCAAGAAAGGATCCGCTTTTCCATCTGTAAGTTCTATATTTCTAACAGTAAATTTGATCGTTTAAGATGTATATCTAACTTTTACATCTAATTGATTGTAGATACTTGGATATTCTTTAGTCTTTGAGTTCACATCGTCATCAGGGTTCTTTTAATTTCCACTACAAAAGGTAATTTGATGTTTTAGATTTATTATTTGTGTTTATAAGGTAGTTAAATGATAATCGTTATTCGTCAGTTTAGATTTAGGATATTAGCTTTCATTAGTGTATTAGATCTAGTAATTTGCTGTTCCAACTTCCAAATTTGATATTTGCTGAATTGTTGTTTTATATTTTCTCCACTCAAGGTCTTTTTATTTTTATTAAGTTGTGGTTGCTTTGCAATTATTTTTCTAAGATCTTAAATTTCTCAATTTGTTATTAAATACACTGGTAGAAGCAGTAGCCGATGTATGAGAAATTTGAGAAATATTGGGGGGAAATTGGGATATTGGGGGGAAATTGGGATCCTTATGTGTATTGCATCAATTTTAGATCCCCGTTTTAAGATGTTCTCAGTTGAGTGGACTTTTGAGAGGTTGTATTTAGAGGATGAATATGATGATATGGTTAAAGATGTGAAAACTAAGTTAAAATGTTTTTTTGACAAGTATTGTAATGCATATAAGACATCTGAGGCTGCCAAGAGTAGCTCAAAAACATCTTTAAATGAATCAAGTGCACACACGAATGATTTTTATGCTTGCCTCAATTCAAGAACCGTTTCGATTGAAAGAAAATCTGAACTTGATGAGTATTTGGATGAGCCGAACCTAAAATGTATGGATCCAAAATTTGATGTGTTGAAGTGGTGGAGTCAACATTGTAGCAAGTTTCCGGTTTTGAGTAAGATGGCGAAAGACATTTTTGGCATCCCGATCACTACCGTGGCTTCCGAATCAGCCTTTAGTGCTGGGGGGCGTATATTGGATGACTACCGGAGCTCTCTTTCAAAGGATATGGTGGAACTTCTTGTTTGTGGAAGTGATTGGTTAAAGGCCAGCTCAAAAACAACCTTAAAAACATTGAAAGTAAGATTTTATTACATTTATAGTCTATTTATACTTTTGTAGGTTATGCATTAACATTTATATTTTGTTTTTTTAATGTGTAGCAAGCTGCAAAAGATGAAGAAAAATTGGAAATTGATGTGTTGACTCCAGACGGGTCGGATAACAAATGAAAAGTATTTTTATAATTAACAAACCATAAAACTGTCATGTAATGTCAAATGTGTAGAACTTAATGGTTTTGTTTAACGCTTGTGTTAATAGGTTATGTATGTTGATTTGAAGTGGAATTTTGTGGATGGAGATGACCAAGCTTTAAGAAGATGTTTATGGCTTTTGAGCTAGATTTCAATTTGTATTTCGCACAATATTTTTATGCTTTGGATTCGATATTATTAAGAACATTTTTAGGATCGTGATTTCAATTATGTATTGCTTTTGTTATAGTTTAATGCAGCCTAAAAGGTGCTGCTGGACATGTTTTATTAAGTCATGATTTCAGCTTTTTGTTGTTGTTGCTACACATTTTTTAATTAGGTGTTGAGAAAAACCGAGCGAAACCGATCGAAATCGATCCAATCGATTTAAATTCGAACCGATCATGAGCAGCACTTTTATGATCTGTAACACCCCGAAAACGGGTTTGGTAATCAAACTCCGTTAATACTAAAGGACGGGTAAAGTACCGTTAGTAGTAAAAATAAGCCGGTAAATATTTGGATTTAAATAAGAAATCCTAATATTAAATACAAACGGATCAAAGTTTTAAGGAAATTGAGTCTATAAGAGCCCGAGTTAACGGGACTTAAAATAAAAACGGGTTATAACTCCCGGGACCCACCAAGTAAGTAGGAATATTAACCTAGTTAGTTGGTGTCTTGACATAATAGAACAAATATGGTTAAAATAACCAAACTATATGATTAACAAAAGTGGAGGGGCCTATGTTGTTAAAATTGAAACTTATATTATTAGTTTTAATTAAAAACAAAACCAAACACCCTCATTTGGATGTCTGGTCGATCAAGAACAGGAGAGGGCGACCTCCCTCATCCTCAAAACCCTAAAATTCACTAAACCCACAAATTGAAGGCTCAATCCAAGTTGAAATCAAAATCTGAACATGGAATCGTGATCACCTCGTCAAGAGGATCATAAGGTATGTCGAATTAGGGTATTTCGATTCAACCTAAGTTCTTGCATGTGATTGAAATCGAGTGTTGAGCTTAATTATGTGTAGCAAACATGAAATTGGTAGTGATATAAGGTTTAGGGGCAAACCCTAGATGATTTCTTGTCAAATTCTTGCATGATGATGGTATCGATCAAAATCACCATAGTGGGTGATTAATATGTTAGTAGAACTTGATAAACACTAGGGTTAAAACTCTTGTTCTAGTGTAAATTGAAATTATGAGATAATCCTTAAATTATTGATGTTAAAAATATGTGTATATTGTCTAATTGAAGTTAATTAGAGTGATAAACTCAAGTCATGAACTTGGTTTAGATCATGTAGAAATCTGACCCGCTAGGTGTTCGATAAAACGCCTAAATGAGGGTTAAAATGTTGAAAGTTGGGTAAAACACAGATTTGAATATGTTAAGAAATAATGCGTTAAAGCTTACGAAAGAGTTCTAAACTTATTATGAATTGAACTCTTTAGGCAAGGAATCCGGAACGTCAAGCGGACACGCCGGAGGAGATACACGCGGAAAAGGTGTGCTTTAAAGGTACGTAACTACGGTTTCGTTACGTTATGCTTGATTACGTATTTTCACTAGTAGACTTTAAATTAGCATTATAGATGAAATTGGTATTTAGTTGAAGTGACGAAGATCACTAAATAGATAAATGGGTCAAAATGTGAAATTATCACCCTTTGACAATATCGACTAATGGTTTGTTGAGTTATATGATTATAGGAATGAATATCAAATGGATGTATACCTCGCTATTTCTTAGCGGCTATTAAGGCAAGGTATCGAAACGGGTCAAAATATTGATCCGAGTCAGGTATGTAAAATGGTTTAACTCATCACTTAGAACTTGAGGCTCTCTAAGAGTTAAACAAAGTCAAAATTGGATATTCGGTTATCTTAAAGGCAAACCGAATGATTTAAGTTATAATTGTGGTATTTTAGAAAAATAATGGTTTCTAATCAGAATTATAGTTAAAAGATCGGATTTTGGGTCAAACAAGCATCTAAGAGTCATTCGTCGTAAAAGAGGGACTAAAATTGACAAAAATGCCCTTGTAGGCTAAATTGAACAAACAACCCTTAAAGGTTGTTTGGAAACGAGTCTTTATGATTTGATAAGTACTTAGGACGAGTATAGAAGTTGAAAGATGTAATACATTAGTTAAATGGCTCTATTTGAGTCTTTGCCGTAGAACGATGAGTTGAGAGGTAAACTCGGTTTATATAAATTACCATAGTAAACCCACCATAATTACAGTTGTGGTGGAAAATTATATGATAAGAAATGTGGTAAAGTAAGGTTAGGAACAATCGAAAGCGATTTTTAGCTAGAAGGTGCTTAAATACCCTTAACGGGTCAAAATAAGAATTTGAGCGTAAACAGGTTTCTATTAAGTAAGAAACCCGTGATTTGAGATTAATATGATAGGAGATGTGGAATCTAGGAATTTCATTAGTTTAAAGAGCAAATAAACATGTTTGTTTGATAAAAGTTGAATGGGTCAAAACTTGGTAAAAAGGGCAATAAGCTGAAGACTTAAAAGTCTGAAATTTTGTTAAACCGGATGTTGGATTTTAACTTCATAAGGTGGGAAATCAAATTACAATCGCGTAGGAAGAAACGGTAGGTCAAACGGACAAGTGGATTGAAAGATACGAAAGTTTTCGTGTCAAAAACGGCAAAGTGAAAACTGGGCTGTTACAGGGGCCACCGTAACTTACGGTGTCCACCGTAAGTTACGGTGGAGCTGAAAGTGTTACGGTATTTACCCCCTGAGTTACGGTGGGGGGATTTAATATTCAGGGGCCACTGTAACTTACGGTGACCACCGTAAGTTACGGTGGAGGCCAAATTTAAGTGATTGATTTTGGATCAAGATTTCAATGTTGGATTTTCCTAATTTCCTTGTTGTATCGGTTATTTAATTATCAAAACTGACCTTTAAGTTGGTTTTGATCACAGGTGAATGTCGAGAGTCCCGGATGAAGATCAAGCATCGAGCAAGAACCGAACACACGTTAAACAAAGCTTCATCAATGTTGTTTCGTCGTTATTCTATAACGGCGAATTAAAATCACATTATGTTGTATCACTTTAAATTGTAAAAGTTTTTAACAAACCCGTATTTTCAGTATAATTGTGACTATAATTACATGATTATGAGTTTAAATTATACGATAAACGTTAAATAATAACAAGGGTGTTACATGATCGGTTTTACAAATTCGAACCGAACCAATCCGATTGGTTTTAATTCGATCCGATCTCGAGCAGACCCTCGCTCGGATCGGATCGGCTCATGAACACCCCTAAAATGGCCTAATGCTTGTTTGAGGGGGCTTCAACCGAAGTTCTCTGATCATTGTCCTCTTATTCTTTCGGTTAATAAGAAGAACTTCGGGGCGAAACCATTTAGAATTTTTAACTCGTGGTTAGGTGAACCGGAATTTCAGGAAACGGTGGTAAAGGCTGTGGGTTTACTGGAGCCGTATGTTGGGGCCGCGGATTCTGTTCTTATGAAGAAATTTTCGGCTATTAGGAATGCAGTCAAGGAGTGGAGGGTCGAATTTCTTAATAAGAAAGGAGAAGTTATTGATAAAGCTAAAGAGGAGATCGAGGAGTTAGAAGAATTAATGGAAGAACGTATTTTAGGCGAAGAAGAGGAATGGGTTTATATGGAAAACAAGAAACTTGTGCTGGAACATGAAGAAAAAATATGTGCGGATATGAAACAGAGATCGAGAACGAGATGGGTTTTAGAAGGAGATGAAAATACTAATTTTTTCCACGCTCATGTTAATATGAGAAAAGTTTCCAACCAAATTCCTGGTCTTAATATTGGAGATAGATGTCACACCCTGGCTTTTGCGGAAGCGTGGGTTTATTTGGTGTGACTTCTTAATACCATAGCAACAATCACAACAATACTATATGATAAAAATACGAGATGTTCATCCATTAATAAAAGTGAGAAAATACCTCCATAACATTGTTTAGAAACATTGACATTTGAAATAAGTTACAAACCATAAATTATTTAAAACGTGTTCATAAGACACACAAAAGACTTTAGATAAGACGAGGTTTAGAGACATGTAACCCGTCCAGGAATAGGTTACACCTCTCAAACTTCACAACTCTGGATGACATCTATTATCCAACGCAGCTAGACACATGCATACCCTGCCAGATCCTGCTAGTTCCCTGAAATACATGTAGTTTGAAAAATCAACAAAAAGGTTGAGCGAGTTCATGTGTAAGTCTGTGTGTATAAGCCTTTAAAATATGTCTTGTGTGTATAAATGTCCCTGGTATGTAGCAATTAAGGAAAAAGAGATCACCAATGGGTTGCAAAGCCAATGGTTAGTGTGCAAAGGTGCAGGAAGTACTCAAACCTAGCAAATTTGTACCGGGCTTCCGGCTGGAAGACATAGTCACCTCTATGGGCCGCCCCGGCCTCATGGGTGTGGGCTCGCTAAACCCAAATAGATCTAATCTATCACTCATGTCCCTCGGTCCTACGACGAGGATTAATGGCCTTAAGTGTTGTGCCCACCTTTCATATGATACCATGTATAAAAATGTCTGTAATAGTTGTTACATGTATTCCACCCCGAAGTATAAAACTGAAAACAGTTAAGAGAAAAGGGGGAACATGAACTCACTTGTCTGTAAACATTTAGTAACATGTACTTTACCCCCGAAGTTATAAAACTGAAAACAGTTAAGAGAAAAGGGGGAACATGAACTCACTTGTCTGTAAACATTTAGTAACATGTACTTCACCCCCGAAGTTATAAAACTGAAAACAGTTAAGAGAAAAAAGGGGAACATGAACTCACCTTGATTTGCAAGCGATACTGAATTTGCAAGTCGAGATTAAGGTGTCTGATAATAAGGAAACTCAAAGTTGTCCTATTGAATCGTACATGAACAAGAATAATGTATCAATATTGAGGTCGTATAGTGTTGACGGGATTTATTGAGCATTTATTGTATTTGATAGTGTTTAGATTAATAGAAGGATCTTGTGAATTATATGTTTAGAGGGCTCGGAAAATGAATATGATATCAAGGAATTATTTATGAAAAATATTTATTTATCATAAATAATAAATTGCAAAAATGTACAATTGATTTAATATAAACATTTGTAATAATAAATCAAATATATTTAACTAGTATAATCAAATAACATAATTAAATATAATTGTTTATTGGCAAAATATTGTACAAGTGATATAATTAATTTATATCAGAATAATTAAAAATAACATTTTTAATTATTGAACTTGAATATTACTGATTTAATTAAATAAATATCGAAATTATATAAAATATCAGTAGCAACATTATTTTTGTAAAGATCAGCACTTAAAATAATTAATCTGCAAATTTCAGTATTTATTTCTTAAAAATCGATTTATTATTAATTATTTAGTAATAAACTGTTTTAATATCATAAAAATTAGTTTTATAAATAAATTGACTAACTTCATATTTTTAATAAAAGTAACAGTGTCTAGTAGTGTTATAAAAATTATTGAAATGTTACAATTGTTAAAAATAAAAAGATTAAAAAGGTTTGCAGACCCCTAGGTTCGAACCCGGGTCTATATTGAAAAAACCACACACACAACCACTGGGCTAGCCTGGTGGTTTGTGTTTAGTTTTAGTTTAAATAAAACAAATATTGAAATCGAAAAGTGTCATCTTCCCCAAACAGAGTCAACAGAAAAAGTCAACTCTCAAAATTAACGGGGAAATATGTGTTATATTCAAAATTAACTCTAGGGAATCATTGTATAAGTGTAAACAAACTAATTGGACGGATAAAAACTAACTGGTATTGAAAGGATGATCGGATTGAAAAATTCCGGCGAAAAAAAGTGAGTATTCCGGCGAGTTGCAGGTTGTAATCCGACGAATTCGGGTGTTTGAGTGATTGTGAAATGGTGTGGAGTGTCGTTAGGAATGCAAGGAGCTTAAATACACGAAGTTTGGATCTCAGATTCAACAAAACTTAGTGGATTAGATCCACTTTTATTTTTATAAAAATTCTTTTTCTTTTGAGTGTTTTAGCACCATAATGTGTTGTTTGAATGATTGGAACGAGTTGGGATGGGTTGGGGATCATGTGGGTAAGCTTTACAGGTCAAAAGAATGAATAAAAATCGGTTTTGGTGAGATTTCGGTCGAAATCCGCGACCTGCGTAGCTGTGTATGTAATTCAGCTCGAAATTAAAGTTAACATAAATATAATATGATCTAATATATTTCACATGTGAGCTGGTAGACCAGCTGGTTGTTGCGTGTTGCTGTGTTTGCTGAGGTCGCGGGTTCGAGTCCCGTTCCGGCCGTTTCTTTGGGTTTAAAACCCTTTTTAATTTTCTGAATTAAAATTAATTATAATAAAATTCTAATTAGTATATAAAAGAAATTAAAATCTATATCTATCAGCTCCTGTACAGGAGGATAAACTAGTTAAGACACTTCGGTTATAACGTAGAGATCGCGGGTTCGAATCTCACAAGGGCCGGTTCTCATCATAGGAGACCCCCTTTTATCCGAATTTTTGGATATTTACACTTTGGCCCCTCAAGTTTCATTTTGTACAAAAATAGTCCCTTAACTTTCGAAAAGTTGCAATAACAGCCCCTATACTTTCATATAAAATACATAATTGGTCCCTGAAGTTTTGAGGATTGACATAAATGGTCCCTGTAATAGCCAGTTAGTTAAACTAACTGGGTTAAGTTTTAAAGAAGAATCCTTTATATAAAAGTTAACCAGGTTAGGATATTCAGTTAAAATGAGTTTCTAAAAATCAGTTTTAGTACCTAGAGTTTAAGTTTCAGAAAATGACCAAATGAACCTTGGTCTTTTATTTCAAAACTATATATTTATTTCTTTATAAAATAAGTTTCCAAAAATTACAAAAAGAACCCTAAACTTGTAGTTTGAAATAATTGCACTTTAACCCTTGTATTTATATAGTTTCAGAAATGACAAATTTAGTCCCTAAACTTTGTACTTTCAAATAATGACGATTTTAGTCCTCGAAATTAAAAAGTAATAACTTCAAGCAAGTTTCAAAGAATGTCAAATAGGTCCTTATAGTTTACGTGGTATTGTTTAATAGCATAAATAATAACAAATTTTGAAATTATCCACGTGTTCGTGTCGGTATAAGTACGTATGCGTATAAAGCAAGTATGTTCAAATACATTCCATTTTAAATACGGTAATTGTTACAATGTAAGCCAAACAAATACAAGTGTGAAAACCAGGGTGGTTACAATAGATGGATTGATGATCCGCCAAAAGTCAAAAGAGAAGTTATGAAGTTTTTTAGATATAGATTTAAGAAAATGGCCAAGGTGAGGCCGGGGGTGGTGTGTAGTAATATAAAAAAATTGAATGATCCTGAAAAAGAGATTCTTATTGAGCCTTTCACGATTAAGGAGATTAAGGATGCGGTTAACGAGTGTGGCGAAGATAAAGCGCCAGGTCCGGACGGGTTGAATATGAGATTTATTAAAAAGTTTTGGGAGTTGTTCAAATTAGACTTTAAGAAGTTGATGGATGAATTCTTCATCAAAGGTAGCCTAAGTATCGGTTGTGGATCTTCTTTCATCACTCTCGTTCCGAAAGTTAAGGATCCGGTGGACCTTAAAAACTATAGACCGATTAATCTGATTGGTATCATAAGCAAGGTGATTTCGAAGGTTTTGGCAAATCGTCTCAAAAGGGTCATCGGTTCGGTTATATCGGAATCTCAGTCGGCGTTTATTAAAGGTAATTTTATTCTTGATGGCCCGCTTATGATTAATGAGATTACTAACTGGGGAAAAAAGAATAAGAAAAAAGTTTTTTTTTTCTTAAGATTGATTTTGAAAAAGCGTATGACAATGTGAATTGGAACTTCTTGTTAGATACGACGTGTCAGATGGGGTTCCCTGATAGACGGTGTTTGTGGATCAAGGGAATTTTAGAATCTGCTAGATCCTCTGTGTTAGTTAATGGATCCCCGACCTTTGAGTTCCAATGTTTTAAGGGGTTACGTCAAGGAGATCCTATTTCCCCGTTTCTGTTCATTATGGTAATGGAGGTCCTCTCGTGTATTATAGAGAAAGCCAAAAGCGAAGATGAATTCTCGGGTATTAAATTGCCCAATGGCCTCTGTGTGTCTCATTTATTTTATGCGGATGATGCGGTCATCCTCGGGGAGTGGTCGGTGGCGAATATAAGGAACGTGGTCAGAATTCTTAGGGTTTTCAATATTTGCTCAGGTCTTAAAATCAATCTAGATAAATCTAATATTTTTGCAATTGGGGTGCAATCGGCTGATTTGAGTTTGATGGCGTCTTCCGTGGGATGTCTTGCTGGTAGCTTCCCGTTCAAATATCAGGGTCTTATGGTGGGAGCTAACATGAATCGGGTAAGCAACTGGAAGCCGGTTTATGATGTTTTTGATGCTCGTCTGGCTAAGTGGAAAGCTAAATTGTTATCAATTGGCGGGAGAATCACTTTAATCAAAGCGGTATTGGAAAGCATTCCTAATTATTATTTTTCCTTATACAAAGTTCCGGTGCAAGTGGTTAAGGATCTTGAAGCGAAGATAAGGAACTTTCTTTAGGGCGGAGTTGATTCGGTTAAAAAACTGCATTGGGTAGCGTGGAGTCGGGTGTCTCTTCCTAAAAAGAACAGTGGTCTCGGGCTTAGTAAATTAAAGAACACTAATACGGCGTTGCTATCTAAATGGGGGTGGAGATTCTTGATAGACAAAGACAAACTATGGACCAAAGCTATTGATGTTTTACATTCTGTAAGGAATAAAGATGATTTTTTGCCATGTAAAAAGTCTATTTCGGGGGTATGGTACAATATTGTGCAGGTTTTAAACAAAACGAAGGTTGACGGAATTCCATTGAGGCATTTTTTCAAGGCTTCGGTGGGGAACGGTCAGTCTACGGCCTTCTGGTTAGATCCGTGGATCAGCAACAGCCCGTTAAAGGAGATGTTTCCTAATCTTTTTAAGCTGGAACAGGAAAAAGGCTGCAAAGTTTCCATGTGTCTTAATGATAGTCAACACCTGAACTGGAGATGGAAAAGAGCAATAAGGACTGAAGCTGAAGTGAACGAGCTGGTAAACCTGTGTTCCCTGCTGTTACTCGTAACTTTGAATCAGAACAAGGATAGTTGGAGTTGGATTGGTGCCGCTGACAAAGAGTATAGCATCAAGGCCGTTAAAAATCTTCTCGACTTCGAGAGGATCTGCTCGGAGGTTTACGTCCCTGAAGAGTGCAGTTGGATCCCGAAAAAATGCTCTATTTTCATTTGGAAGGCTGAGATGGGAAGGATGGCGACTGTGGATGAGTTAAGGAAAAGAAATATTGGTGGTGGTGACTCGACTTGTTCTCTGTGCGGTGAGGCGGACGAAAGCATTGAACATATTTTCACTAATTGTTATTATGCTGCTATGGTCTTTCATTAGTAGTTGGTGTAAATGTCAAAATTTAATGGTGTTCTCGTTCAGGGATCTTATCGAGGCCCATAATCATGTTGGGTTGAATGGTCAAAATAAAGAAGTGGTTAAAGGTCTTATCAGAATCGGATACTGGAGCCTTTGGAGAATGAGAAATGAAGTCAGATTCAATAACAAAACCGTTAGTTTAGAGTTCATTATTAAGGAGGTTAAAAATTTAGGCTTTTTGTGGTATAATACGAGGTCAAAAAGAAATCATATACTATGGAAGGATTGGTGTAGATTTATAAATATGTAACGGTTTTTCTGTTTGGGGCAGCCTCAGTTTGAGGTAGTTGGTTCGTTTTTATGAAGTTTACCTTTCAAAAAAAAATATTTGAGTAAATTACGATTTTGCCCATAAAAGAAATATTTTAACATCTTAGCACCCAACATTTTTTTTCTAACATTTTTTGCCTATAAAAGTAAATGGATGGGGTTAATGTTAGGGGGCAAAAGAGTTAGAAAAAAGACGTTGGAGGCTCAAATATTAAAAGATTCTTTTTTGTCTAAAAGGGTAAAAGTGATATAACCATAGGGGCAAAAATCATAATTACTCTTTATATTTTAATAATTAAAAAAAAGATAAAAACCTTTGGAGTAAATTGCCATTTTAGTCCCTGAGTTTTTGTCCAAATTGTCATTGTAGTTTAAATAGTTTTTTTTTTCATCTGGGTCCCTGACTTTTCCTTTTTCTTGCCATTTTGATCACATTGCCTAACTTAGTCTAAAAACCATGTTATAATCAGGGATATTTTTGGCATTAAATTATTATGAGGTTTATAAATTATGTTGTAAACTACCTCTGTTTATCACTACACAACAGTTATGCCAAAAATCCCCCTGGTTATAACCAGATTTTTAGACTAAGTTAGACAATGTGATCAAAATGGCAAGAAAATGGAAAAGTCAGGGACCCATAGGAGAAAAAAAACTATTTAGACTAAAGTGGCAATTTAAACCAAACCTCAGGGACTAAAATGACAATTTACTCAAACCTTTGCATCATAAGTCATAACGAGTTTCTTGAGAATCCTTTAAAGGCGTCAAAGACAATACGTAGATAAAAACTCAAAACATGAATCACCCAGCAGCAAGGCACATAGTACCACTCCAAAAGCATAATCTGAATTCTACAGTAAACCATAAAACTTATACTATCTTTTTATAAATACTCTAAAAAAATAAAAGCAAAGTAATGTAATGTATAGAATATTTAATTTTTAAAAGGGGAAATGTTACAGAATAGTAACCAAGTTTTAAAACTGTTCCAATTAGATCACTCATATCGTTTTTGTCTCAATTAGTTAACTAAACATTCAAATCGAGCCATGTCCTTTTTTCCATGTGTCATGAAAAAAATGGAGCATAAGATACCGTGGTCGGATTATTTTAATATATGAAATTATATTTATAAAAAACAAAAACACTTTAATTACATTAAAAATTTGAAAAACAACTTACAATCCACATCATCACTCGACGTTATCATCAAATAAAAGAGAAAAAAGAAACAAAAATGCACATCACCACGGTTACCTATGAAATGAATGAAAAAACCCTTAATTTTAATGAAAAATGAATGTTGAGTGACCTGATTGGAACACATTTGAAACTTGAGTGACCTAATTGGAACACTTTAAAAACTTGGTTACTATTCTATAAAGTTACCTCTTTTTAAAAATATTATATAGAATATTTATCAATAAAAATATTTAAAAAAAGTAGTTCATTGAATTTAATTTATATTTTAATAACTTAAAAACGGCATACGGTTAATCATGCTTCATGTGGTGACGTTGATAGCCGAAAGACAAAATGGTACATGCGCTAATCGCCATTTGTCCCGATTGTTGAGTGTTATGTGTCTTATGTTCAAGACTTGATGCAAAACTACTATCGAGCTGGGAGTCTCACTGGAAACAGCCTCTTTATTCTTATTGGGGTAGAAGTAAGGCTGTCTATATATATGTATCCGTATATATTAGTAAATTTGTAAATTAAGAATAACAATATCCAAAGAGACAAAAAGCTATTTTTTTAATATGTATAAAGAGGTCGTATTCATGTTAACCCACAAACATTTATGTCAAGCTCGGGTTTATAACAAATTTCCGAGTATATGTCGAGTGTGACCGCAATAACCAACTTTTTAAAAACCGAATATTTGATGGGTTGAAACAATATTTTTATTGGAGTAAAACTATATAGTAGTTATAGTTTTGAGATGGTACCTGAGTTATGGTTAGGGACGCTCACGAGCCGATTTTGAAGGTTTTTAAGTCAATGCGTGAGTTATACTTTAACTTTGTAAAGCAAAACTAAATCGTTGAAAAATAAAACCGAATCAAACCAACCATTACTAATGGAATGGTGTAGTTGGTTTCACGTTTTAGGCTTTTAAGCTTATTAGGCTTTTATAATATCCAAAATAATACAACTAAAACAAAGAAGTGATGATATCTAACGGTTAAAACTTTAAAGACCGCCACAAGAGATAATCTCTTTGGCATAACGCACGGTGGACTAAAACACGGGGTGGCTCAGGCTCGAACTCTTGACCTAGGGTCTAGGAGAACTAGCCTTCATTGCGTGTATCCACCAAATATGGCACTAGTGGAGATTGAACTTGGGTCTCCAATGAGAACACGGCTCTTTCCCACCACTTGACCACAAGTGATGGATTCTAGACTCTTTAGATAATCAAACTGAAAGAAGAAGTCAAGATGTAATTATAAGCAGTTGTGCTGACTATGATTCTTCTGTACATTAGATGTTGTGGGTCAATGTAATATCAGTATTTTAGCTACATAATTTATTCAATAAAAACCATTAGGTTGGGAGTTAGTCACCTAATGTTTGAAGTGATATAACAAACCTTTTTAAATGAGTAGAGAAAATCATAAAGTATCTATCACACTCATTAATAGAAAAATGAAAATTCTAATTCATTTAAGCTAGTTTTTTTCTTCTCAATCTCCAAACTCTTTAGAAAATTAAACTGAAAGAAGAAGTTGAGATGTAATAATAAGCAATTGTGTTGACTATGACTCTTCTGTACATTAGATGTTGTGGGTCAATCACTACTAGAAGAAGTTGAGATGTAAGGGTGTCCGGGGCACTCCCCTAAGAGGGGAGTCCCCTCTCTTACGCACACCCAATCAGGTTATGCCACGTCAACTCCCCTCTTAAACTCCCCTCACACCCCAATTTGATGGCGCCACTCCCCTCTTAGGTGAATTGCTTTTTTTATTCAAAAAGAAAAAAAAAAAAAAAAACAAAGTTTTGATTGGTTGCAGCAAGCATGGGCCCACAGATCCCCCACTCCCCTCTTCGGTGACTTCCCCCCGATTCCCCTCCCCGCAGCCCCTCCCCGCACCAACGGCGGCGGTGTTCCCGCTAGGTGACTTGGGTCACCGCATGGGGTCACCGCATGTGCCCCGGACACCCTAATAACATATATTTTTATAAATAATAAAACTTTATATTTTAATATCAGTAATTTCATTTTATTATGATGATAAATTGGATTTCTACGCATTTCCTACCGATGATTAAAATGAAAACGGATTCCGCAGGAATTCCGTCGGGAATTGCCGACACTTTTTCTACGCATAACGATTCCTACGAATTTCTGACTAATGGTTAAAATGAAAACGGATTTCGTCGGAGATCTGTCGTAATTTTTCGACACTTCTCCTACGCAAACCAATTTGTCATTTTTTTGTCGCTTTTTTTTATCACAAAACAGAGACCCTTTCTTATACGTCGGAATTTCGTAGGAAATGTGTCGGCATTTTCGTTCGTAGGAAATGCATAGTAAATTTTGGTAGGAATAATAGTAGTTTTCTAGTAGTGAATGTAATATCAGTATTTTAGCTACCAGATTAGATGTGATTAATCTTAATGAAGTGTTATATTACCCAATAAAGTTAATTTAATAATTCATAAATAATTAAATTGAAGATATTAATAATAAGAGTAAATTACAACTTTTGTCCTTTGTGTTAACACGAATTTGCAGGCGTTGTCTTTTGGCGCAAAACTTGACAAGTTATGTACTTAACCGTTTCAAAATCTTGCAAGTTCTATCCTTTAGGCCAAACCCAGTTAAATTTTTTCTTTAAATCTGGTTACACGAGGGTAGTTTAGTCTTTTTACCGATTGACTAAATATATTTTAACAAAAACAAATTCATATTTAAAAAACTAACATAAAAACAAAAGCTAATAAGTTCACAACTCCCTTATCGCCACTACAAACCCACCAGCTACCCCCACCCCAACCTGTCACCACTCTCCACCACTGTCAACACCATCACCGCATCCACAAGCATCCATCTACAACCACCACCATCATTCATACACAAAGCCCCTAAATCACCACCCTTAAATCACCAACCACCACTACACCAACCAAAACCCACCATCATTCCGTTCATCGTCACCACCCCCAAATCACCAACCACCACTACACCGACACACCACCGCCATAGCCCCACTGTTCACCCCTAAACCACCATCCCTCGTTCCCTCTGTTCACACCAGCGCCGCACACCATCGTTGAACACCCCTGCCGCACACCACCACCGAACACCCCTCCCATACTTCACAGCCGAACACCACCATCCCTCTGTTTACCGTCATCACCGCTGCACACATCACCACCACTCCTACTTACACACCACCGTCAAGAAGAATCCGGTGGTTGTGTCGTCGATTGGGTTATTGGGAGAAGGGTTTATGAAGGTGGACAATTGGATTTGGAGATTGAAAAGATGAGAATGGAAATGCAAATTTTTTTTATTCTTGAAGGAGAGGGAGAGGGAGAGAGAGAGAGAATTTAGAGAGAGAAAGAGTGTTGAGGGACAGAGAAAGTTATTGGGTTTATATATGCAGTTTTTATCCTTTAACTAAACTGGTAGTAAGACCCGTGTGCAAACAAGGGTGGTTTTTAGAAAACCATGCATAACACATTTTAATAGAAAGTATAAATAGGTATCTAGATATTGTACCAAAACTTGTTATCTATTATAGATAATAGACAACTATAAACATAGATCATTAGTTAATATATTAGTTGAATACGACTATTTTCATTCTCCTATCCAAAAAAAGCAGTACCCACACATTGATAATGTAAACTGTTTATAGACATAAGTACATATAAAAGATGTATAACAAACTTAATAGAATTTGAATACAACTTAAGTTTCAACAAACATTAACTACGAACACACAATCACCTGCCTCAACAACTTTCCCCAAAGCTCAATCAAGGTTGATCAGGCCTTTGACTTCCAGCAGTTCTTCAACAGATGATAGGTCTTCAACAGACTTTAGAATTCAGCAGATTTTTATGTATAACAGTCTTTATAGATCAGCAGGCTTTAGAAATCAGCAGATCTTTGTGTATAACACTTCCTTATGTTGAAGGGCCGTCCGTTTGGGATGGATGTGTTTGTGAACTTTGAAGTTTTCGTTGTAGCATTTTAAAATGCATAAAGTGTTCCTATCAATCAGGTCGTCTGGTTGGACGGTCATCCGAACGGATGGCCGTCCGCTCGGATGGTGATCCGAACGGATGGCCGTCCGCTCGGATGGTGATCCGAGTGGAACCTTGTAGTTTGTGAAAATTGTTTAAGCGTTTGAACATACAAGTCACTGGGACGAATAGTCGTTCGATCGGATGGTGATCCAATCGGACGGCTATCCGATTGGGCAACCTGTTCGTTGGGAAAATTTGTAAATTTAGCCTAGAAAGTTTGCGGTTTGACTGAGACGGTATGGCAACGTGTTAAACAACGGAAACCACATTAGGTCCAACTCATCCGGTCGGACGGGAATCACCCCGTTCGATCCAAACCAGCTGTTCATGACGATGTTTCATGTTCAACCCGTGAATCGGTTGTATCTTCATTAGAAATCCATTCTCAGCCCGGGTCTTCACTAATGGATGAGTAGAGAACCCAAACGAGTCCAGATTCTAAAGGTTTTGAGTGAAAAGTTAAGAATGTTGAAGAAAAGCTTGAAACTCTTGAAATATGTTTAGATTTTAGTGAAATCAGTGTTTAAACATTGTAGAAAACCTTTAGATCTGAGTTGTTCTTGGTGGAATCAGATGGATTTCATGGTGAAAATGTAAGATTTGTTGGTGAAATTGATGAAGAAGTGTGTAGAGATCAAAGAAGTACGAGATTTGAGATGAAAACTTACAAGAATCGCAAGGAATCGAGAGGAAATAGCCTGGGAACAAACTGGATCGGAGGGAGCTGTCACATCATGAACAGTGATGTGACAGGTGAGTATTTATAGGCAAAGGAGGAGAAGTGAGGCGATGTAACGTGGATCGGAGGGCCCTTCGATCGGATGGCCATCCGATCGGATGGTCATCCGGACGGATGACCATTCGATCGAATGGTCCTTTGATCGGATGGCTCAAGTGCGTTGGTTTTTGACTTTTCGTTTTGTGCGTTGAGCGTTGCGTTCGAGCGTGTAGCGAGTAAGCGATGCGATAGTATTAAACAATAGTTACACAAATAACATAACTAACACCTAAAGTCATACAAGTAAGTAAATTCGGGTCTCGGGTTTGCGATGAGATTGCGATGCGATAGAGTTGCGATTGCTTTTGTGAATAACACCTTTAAACATATATATAAACATGCACAAGTAACACATAAAGGCACACACACACATAAAACAATGTCAAATACTAATAACTGCGATTCTAGTTGCGATGCGATGCGATGGCGAGGAGATAACGTTAAATATATTAGCGTTTAATTAACTTTATCGCATTGTTACTTCCTATAATCACAAATCGTAAATCAATTAACGGTAATTAACATACATCGATTATCGAGTCGGAGAGTACAAGCAATAATTAAGCAAGAAAAGACGGATCTGATTAGCAATCTTTTCTTCCTTTGACTTTGACTTGTACTTTGACTTCAAAAGTCGGGTTGTTATAGCCTCCCCTACTTTAGGGAATTTTGTCCCGAAATTAAGGCGCAGGCGTAACGAAGAGATGTGGATACTTAGCCTTCATATCACTTTCGAGTTCCCAGGTGAACTCGGCGCCGCGTTTGCCTTCCCAGCGAACCTTCACTATGGGAATGCGTGAGCGTCGGAGTTTCTTGGTCTCTCGGTCCATGATCTCGACTGGCTTTTCCAAGTGTAATGTTTCGTCCACTTGAAGATCCTCAAGAGGAACATGTAAATTCTGCTCAGCTAGGCACTTTTTGAGGTTCGAGACATGAAAAGTCGGATGTACATTGCTGAGTTCCTCCGGTAGTTCGAGTCTGTAGGCTACTTTGCCAATTCTTTCCAGAATCTTAAAGGGTCTAACGTATCGAGGCGCGAGCTTTCCTTTCTTGCAGAAAAGGACCATTCCCTTCCAAGGTGAAACCTTTAGGAGTACGTGATCACCAACGTCAAATTCAAGGGGCTTGCGGCGTCTATCGGCGTTACTCTTTTGACGACTCCGAGCTTTCAAGAGATTGTCCTGAATCTGGAGGATCTTGTCAGTCGTTTCTTGCAAAAGCTCAGGACCGGTAATTTGCGCGTCTCCGATCTCGTGCCATACAATAGGTGATCGACATTTTCTTCCATACAATGCCTCAAATGGTGCCATTTGAATGCTAGAGTGATAACTGTTATTATACGAGAACTCGACTAAATGTAAATGCGAATCCCAATTACCAGCGAAATCTATAACACATGATCGAAGCATGTCCTCCAGGGTACGAATCGTGCATTCAGTCTGACCGTCTGTTTGGGGATGGAAAGCAGTACTTAGATTAAGAGTAGTACCGAGAGCAGATTGAAACGTTTCCAAAAGGCACGAGGTGAATCGGCCATCGCGGTCAGAGATGACATCACGAGGTGTCCCATGGCGGCAAATGACTTCATCGGCGTAGATTCGTGCTAATCGTTCCACCTTAAAGTATTCCCGTATTGGCAGAAAATGAGCAGAGTTAGTAAGGCGATCAACGATATCCCAGATGCTATCGTGACCTAATGGCGTGCGCGGGAGTTTCGTAATGAAATCCATAGCTATGCTTTCCCACTTCCACATAGGAATCTCTGGTTGCTCGAGTAGACCAGAGGGTCTCTGATGTTCAGCCTTGACCTTCGAGTAGGTTAGGCATTTAGAAACATACACAGCGATATCTTTCTTCATCCCAGGCCACCAATACCTGGATCGAAGGTCCTGGTACATCTTGTCGGCACCTGGATGAATCGAGTATCGGGACTTGTGAGCTTCGTTCATCAAAATATCCCTGAGGTTGTTGCGATTAGGGATCCAAATGTGCTCATGATAGTGGAAGATGCCATTGGATTTGTTGACCAGTTGACTTTCGAAACCAGGTATTCTTTCTTCTCGCGTGGTATCCTCGAGAAAAATAGAGTGTTGGGCGTCACGAATAAGAGTCTCGAGATCGTGTTGGGCTTGAATATTACGAACGCTATGTAAATAGCTTCGTCGACTCAGAGCATCAGCCACGACGTTAGCTTTGCCTGGATGGTAGCGAATCTCACAGTCGTAGTCGTTGAGAAGTTCGACCCATCTGCGCTGACGCATGTTTAGTTCCTTTTGATTGAAGATGTGTGTCACGGCCCCCAACCCGGTTTGACCCGTTTCAGGAGCCGCATGACAGAAATCCCGTGGTATTTAATTAATTGAGTTTAATAGCGGAAGTTTATTATCAGGATCTTTTTAAAACTGAAATATTTCCCGATTTATTTTATTTCACAACTCGGGATAAAACCCGGTAATTTACAATCTTGAGATTTCACGGAGAAATCTTTTATTTTACAAAACATGTTTCTTTATTTTATACTGAGCCACTTCGTTAAGCTGGTAGTGCTACGCGACACTTTTCCTGGATCATAACAGATCACCTGAAACATGTTTGAAAAAGGTTTTGTCAGCGGGAAATACTGAGTGAATCTTTCTATTTACATAAAATGATTCATAGTTATTAATTACAGCATAAGAGCGATTACAATGGCTTCTATCTTATTTTTATCTGGCGCTCTGTCACAATGGTGACAAGTCACAATGGTGACAAGTCACAATGGTGACGATGGTCATACCACTATTAGGTCAATGAACCTAAATAGTGATGATTATCCCTAGTAGGTCAATGAACCTAACTGGGAGAAAATTAGTAATGTGCACAATACCCCACTAGCCAGTGATTCAAGATATCCACGACTTAGTCCCTGTAATTATAACTCTTGAAAATAATTTGAGGTATTGTAAAATAATTGATAAAAAGAGAATGACTCACATTGCAGATTTAATTTGAGCAGAGTTTAGCCTACTGATTAGCCTTTTTAACCTAAATTTAATAACAGGCACACAATTCTGGGTTAGTAATCAATACAGCATTTATGATAACTCACGAGATCAAACCCTCACAACGAATGACAAAGTGCGATACTTAAACATCCATCGAATTAACGACTAATGACAAAGTATTACCCTAATGTGGGCAGCACTTAAACATCCATTGGATTATTGATCGATCGGAAAATGAATCGTAATAGCGATCGAGTTAATACCCTGATTGCGGCGTCGATTAGTGATCCGTGTGTGTTAATTGTGATAAACAGAACGTAACTCAGTGTGTGATTGGAATTTTTACGTCGTTTTTGTGCCAGAATTCGATTGCCAATGTCCACTATTTATACACGAAAATTTGACATGCTCGCGCACCGTAAGACTTATCCCTTACGGTGCACAAGGGACACGAAAGCACTATAGGGTGGCCACGTCTGGGACTAGCCTTGCTGACTTGACAATTTCGTAAATTTCAATTTTGACAACGTTTTATGTAGATAATCGTGACTAGGGTTTACCCCCCTGAGTTTTAGGGGCCCTGATCCTGATTCTGATTGTTCTGAAAATTTTAGGGTTTGCGCAGAATCACTTGGGTATCTCAATTAGGGTTTCCTATTGGACAATTAAAATAATAATTAGGACTTTTGATGAGAGTTGTTACATTCTCCCCACCTTAATAAAAATCTCGTCCTCGAGATTTACTGGAATAAGTGAGGATACTTTCGCTTCTTTTCTGATTCCAGTTCCCAAGTGTATTAGGGTCCTATCTTTGAATCCCACTTTACTTGAACTAACACTAATCGTTTATGTTTTGAGAAATTTGATCTTTCTATCTTCTATCTGAAGAAGTTTCTCTACAAATTTTAAATTTTTCGTTTACCTTTATATCTTGGAGAGGTACTACCAAAGATTCGTCTGATAGATATTTCTTAAGATTGGATACATGAAATACATCATGTATTCCAGCTAACTCTTCTGGTAATTTTGTAAACGATAAGCAACTGGTTCTATACGTTGGATTACTGAAAATGGTCCTACGTACCTTGGACTTAGCTTTTCTTTCTTACCGAATCTAACAACTCTTTTCCAAGGAGAAACTTTCAACAATACTCTATCTCCAACTTGGAATTCTAACGGCTTGCATCTATTGTCTGCATAACTCTTCTGGCAATTTCTAGCCATCTTCAACCTTTCCTTCGTGATACTGAATATCACAGTTGTAGTCACTTAGGATTTTCATCCATCTCCTTGGCCTCATGTTTAATTCTTTTTGCCCAAATATATATCTTAAATTCTTATGATCCGTATAGACAGTAAACTTACTTCCATACAGATAATGTCTCCAAATCTTAAGGGCAAAAATTATGGCTCTTATTTCTAAGTCATGAGTGGTATAGTTTTCTTCGTGCTTTTTCAATTGCCTTGATGCATACGCAATTACCTTTTTGCGTTGCATTAACACACATCCAAATCCTAGATTTGAAGCATCACTGTATATTTTTTAAAATCTTCTGTTCCTTCTGGTAAGGCTAGGATTGAAGCATTGGTTAATTTCTGTTTCAAGATCCTAAAGGCTTCTTCTTGTTTAGATCCCCATTCAAACTTAACTGTTTTACAGGTTAGCTTAGTTAATGGTATAGCTATCTTGGAAAAATCCTTAATAACCCGTTTATAGTATCCGGCTAAACTTACAAAACTCCTAATTTCCATTGCAGTTTGCGGAACCTTCCAATTGGTAATTGCCTTTATCTTAGCAGGATCTAGGTGAATACCTTCATGATTCACCATATGACCTAGAAATTGCACTTCTAGCAGCCAAAATTTCATACTTTGAGAATTTGGCGTAAAGCTTCTCTTTTCTTAACAAAGTTAAGAGTGTATGCAAGTGCTGACAATGTTCGTCCTGACTTTTTGAATAAATAAGTATATCGTCGATGAAGATAATTACAATTTTATCCAAATACGGTTTACAGATCCTATTCATCATGTCCATGAATGCTGTAGGTGCATTCGTTAATCCGAAGGGCATGACTGTAAACTCGTAATGACCATAGTCCATACCTAGTTCTGAAAGCAGTTTTAGGTATGTCTTCCTCTTGTACTTTCAATTGATGATATCCGGAACGTAAGTCGATCTTAGAAAAATATCTATCTCCCTGGAATTGATCGAATAGATCATCAATTCTAGGTAATGGGTATCGATTCTTAATTGTAACCTTATTTAATTCTCTATAATCGATACACATTCTTATTGAACCATCCTTTTTCTTAACAAATAACACGGGTGCTCCCCAATGGGATGAACTAGGTTGTATGAAACCTTTACTTAATAATTCATCTAATTGCTTTTTCAGTTTTAATATTTCTGTGGGTGCTAACCGATAAGGTGCCTTGGCTATCGGTATAGTTCCTGGAATTAGATGAATCCTAAATTCTACTTCCCTATCTGGTGGTAACCCTGGTAATTCTTCTGGGAATACATCTAGGTATTCTGAAAATACAGAAATTTCCTTAAGTTCTTTATCTTTAGTATTAATGATTACTGAAATCATATATACTATTCCTTGCTTTCGTTCATAATTAACAACTTTCATTACTGATATGAACTTTATGGGTTTACATGACTTATCTCTTCTAATCATTATTACTTCTCCAGTGGGTGCACAAATTTCTATGGAATTCTTATCACAGATAATTCGAGCATGATTGTTTACTAATCAATCCATTCCTAACACAACATCGAATTCAACTAATTTCATAGATAATAGGGTTGCAGAAAATTTATGACTTAAAAGTTCTATTTCTACGTTTTGCAGAACCTTATTTATTTTAACTGAATTCCCATCTGCCGTTTCTACTGTAGAAATTTGCCTAATGCTGGTTAAAGGTAAGTTAAGAGTTTGGCAGAATGAAGTATTTATAATACTTTGGTTTGCACCAGAGTCAAATAATACTTTTGTGTAAACGTTGTGAACTAAGAACGTACCAGCTATCACATCTGGAATGAGCTCTGCTTCCTGAGCAGTCAGTTGGAAGGCACTTACATTCCTTTTTGCTCCTTCTGCAAGTTTGGCTTTATTGTCAGATGGTTTGTTCAGTTTTGGACAATCTGGCCTAAGATGTCCAGCTTCTCCACAGTTGTAGCAGACTGAAAATTTCTTCCTCCTGCAGTCTTCTTCTTGATGCCCTGGAATTTTGCAAAAATTGCAATATCCTTTGCATCTTCCAAAATGCTTCCTTTTGCAAGAATTGCAAAATGGGCTAGTAGAAGATTGCCCATTCCCTCATTTCTTGAAATTGTTATGGTTACCCGGACGAAATCCTTGGGTAATCTTTTGGGCTACTTCCTTCCTTCTATTTTCTTCTCTTGTCCATACTAGTTCGTCAGTCAGAGTATTGGCTAAATCCACCGCATCATCAATCGTGCGAGGTTTCGCAGCCTTGACGATATTACGGATTTCGGCAATCAATCCCCAAATATAACGAGAAATAAGTACCGGCTCTGGCGAAGCCAGGGTTGGTACCACTCGAGCATACTCGAAGAATGTCGAAGTATACCCTCGATAATCTACATCCACCATCCGGTGGGTTAGAAACTTATTTGTCATTTGTTCCTTTTCATACTCGGGACAGAATTTTCTTTCTACAAAGCTCTTAAATTCTTCCCAGTTCATAGCATACGTCATCCTTCTTCCTTTTGCTTGTAACACCGTATTCCACCATTCTAGCGCCCCTTCTTTGAAAAGGTTTGACGCGTACATGACCTGATCATCCTGAGCACATTTACTTATGGCAATTACTGCCTCGGTTTTCTCTAACCAACGTAGTGCCGCAGTCGCTCCTTCATTGCCTGCAAACTCAGTGGGTTTACAAGCAAGAAATTCTTTGTAAGTGCAACCAGGTGTTGCAGCTTTCATTTTCTTAGGGAGCGGAGCTTGCCGTGGTTCATTATCATGATTAACATGATCATTGCCTCCGTTTACGCTATTACTGAAGTTATCTTCAGAAATACGTTTGCTAGGAACGATTTGTTGCGGTTCGATTGGATTTTTAACAGCAGCAACGATTGCTGGAATAGCGTTGGCTATCCCTTGAGCAACTATTGCTGGAATAGCGTTGGCTATCCCTTGAGTAACGATATTTTCTATATCCTGCCTAGTTATATATTGATCCCCCGGTTGTTGCTCAGATTGATTAACCTCATTAACTGGTTCATTATTAGCGTTTTCCATCTGATATCTAATTTATAGATAAATAATTAGTATAAAAGAAATAATCAAATGTCACAATTAATTGCACATAATCACATAAACGAATATACAAACAAAATTGTAAATTTTCTAAAATTTTATTTGTTTTATAGATTATATCATGTTTATATATACAACCGTTTTATTATTTATTTTACACATACTGATTTTACTATTTCTATTACACAACCACAGTTCCATAGATCCCCTATCCTTTGTCAGATGATATTCTAGTAATGGCGTTCCCTCTCATCATTTTTCCAGGAGATCTGTCCCCCAATTTATTGGATCCTATTCTCAGCATCCATTAGTTCTTTGCCAAAGTGGCGGAGTTCAGCCATATTCTCGTTACTCATGGGTGGATTTGGTAGGGGTTCTGGATCGAACTGAGGAAAAGGCTTATAGGGATTGTTTTGGAGTTGTATTTCATTAGTCAACCATTCGTCTATTTGCGAGTGGATTGAAGGTTTTGGAATAGCTGATTCTAAGTTTCTTGGTAGTTGTGTTTCAAGAGAATGAATAAAAACATTTTCATTAATAGGCTTAATAGTATTATAGCTTGCCATTATAAAATCTAGCTCTTCCTGAGATGGTAACCCTTCAATTTACCTAGAGCTTTCCCCAATTTCCATTTTCTTAGTCTTGGGTTTCTCGAGAGGTAAAGCGTTGAATTCTATACGCTCTTCTATGTCTGGTATATACCTATTGAAATCTCTGGAAACCTCTATTCTTACCGGATAGAGATTTAAATTCTGAATGGAGTCAGACAAGTTACTCATGCTGTTTAGCAAAATACACACAATTACTAAGTTTAAAAATCATAACAAAATTTTATAGAAAAACTTTTAAATATTATTTCATACTGGTTAACTACCAAAACTACTAAAAATAAAAACACACTAAGTTTTATTTGTAAATTTATTTATTTACTGAATCAGGTTTCTAAACTGTAGATAATAAAGGTGCTAAAAATTAGTTAAATTATTTAAGGATTTGCATTAATTGCTACAGTGGTTAGCATATGAAGATCTACCCATACTGTACACAATTAGTCAGATAATAAAACACATAATCATAAAATAGCAATTAATAAAAATTAAGTATTTTCTAAATACTTAATTGGCTTAAATCAGTGGCTCGATCAGTGGCTCTGATACCACCTTTTTCTGTCACGGCCCCCGACCCGGTTTGACCCGTTTCAGGAGCCGCGGGACAGAAATCTCATGGTATTTAATTCATTGAGTTTAATAGCGGAAGTTTATTATCAGGATCTTTTTAAAACTGAAATATTTCCCGATTTATTTTATTTCACAACTCGGGATAAAACCCGGTAATTTACAATCTTGAGATTTCACGGAGAAATCTTTTATTTTACAAAACATGTTTCTTTATTTTATACTGAGCCACTTCGTTAAGCTGGTAGTGCTACGCGGCACTTTTCCTGGATCATAACAGATCACCTGAAACATGTTTGAAAAAGGTTTTATCAGCGGGAAATACTGAGTGAATCTTTCTATTTACATAAAATGATGCATAGTTATTAATTACAGCATAAGAGCGATTACAATGGCTTCTATCTTATTTTTATCTGGCGCTCTGTCACAATGGTGACGATGGTCATACCACTATTAGGTCAATGAACCTAAATAGTGATGATTATCCCTAGTAGGTCAATGAACCTAACTGGGAGAAAATTAGTAATGTGCACAATACCCCACTAGCCAGTGATTCAAGATATCCACGACTTAGTCCCTGTAATTATAACTCTTGAAAATAATTTGAGGTATTGTAAAATAATTGATAAAAAGAGAATGACTCACATTGCAGATTTAATTTGAGCAGAGTTTAGCCTACTGATTAGCCTTTTTAACCTAAATTTAATAACAGGCACACAATTCTGGGTTAGTAATCAATACAGCATTTACGATAACTCACGAGATCAAACCCTCACAACGAATGACAAAGTGCGATACTTAAACATCCATCGAATTAAGGACTAATGACAAAGTATTACCCTAATGTGGGCAGCACTTAAACATCCATTGGATTATTGATCGATCGGAAAATGAATCGTAATAGCGATCGAGTTAATACCCTGATTGCGGCGTCGATTAGTGATCCGTGTGTGTTAATTGTGATAAACAGAACGTAACTCAGTGTGTGATTGGAATTTTTACGTCGTTTTTGTGCCAGAATTCGATTGCCAATGTCCACTATTTATACACGAAAATTTGACATGCTTGCGCACCGTAAGACTTATCCCTTACGGTGCGCAAGGGACACGAAAGCACTATAGGGTGGCCACGTCTGGGACTAGCCTTGCTGACTTGACAATTTCGTAAATTTCAATTTTGACAACGTTTTATGTAGATAATCGTTACTAGGGTTTACCCCCCCTGAGTTTTAGGGGCCCTGATCCTGATTCTGATTGTTCTGAAAATTTTAGGGTTTGCGCAGAATCACTTGGGTATCTTAATTAGGGTTTCCTATTGGACAATTAAAATAATAATTAGGACTTTTGATGAGAGTTGTTACAATGTGTTGTAGGCTCTTGTGGTCTGTGAAGGCCGTACACTTAGTACCATATAGGTAGTGTCGCCAAATCTTCAATGCAAAAACAACTGCGCCTAGCTCGAGATCGTGAGTCGTGTAGTTCTTCTCATGGACCTTGAGCTGTCGAGATGCATATGCAATTACCTTGTCTCGTTGCATAAGCATGCAACCAAGACTTAGGTTCGAGGCGTCACAGTAAACGACAAAATCGTCATTTTCGTCGGGCAGAGTGAGGATGGGAGCATTGCAAAGCATATGCTTAAGAGTCTGAAAAGCATCCTCTTGTTCGGTTCCCCAAACAAAAGTCTTGTCTTTGTGCGTCAGAGAGGTGAGAGGGACAGCGATTTTAGAGAAATCTGCAATAAATCGACGATATTAACTCGCAAGTCCGAGAAAAGAGCGAACTTCGGATGGGTTCTTTGGTGTAACCCAACTCTTAACTGCTTCAATCTTCGCAGGATCGACATGAATACCTTGACTATTGACAATGTGACTAAGGAATTGAACCTCCTCGAGCCAAAATTCACACTTGGAGAACTTGGCGTAGAGGCGATTCCCTTGCAGAAGCTCGAGAACTAAACGTAGGTGCTGCGCGTGTTCAGTTTTCGTCTTTGAATAGATAAGGATATCATCGATAAACACGATGACCAAACGGTCGAGAAAAGGTTTACACACGCGATTCATCAGATCCATAAAAACTGCTGGTGCATTGGTAAGTCCAAAGGGCATAACAACGAACTCATAATGACCGTCGTAAGTGCGAAAAGCGTTTTTAGGGATGTCTTCCTCCTGGATTCATAACTGATGATACCCAGAGCATAGATCAATTTTAGAAAAACAGGTAGCGCCTAGCAATTGGTCAAACAAATCATCGATTCGAGGCAAGGGATAACGATTCTTGGTCGTCAGCTTATTGAGTTCCCTATAATCGATGCACATCCGGAACGATCCATCCTTCTTCTTCACGAAAAGGACAGGTGCGCCCCAAGGAGAGGTGCTAGGGCGAATGAAGCCTTTATCAAGCAATTCCTGGAGTTGACTCGAGAGTTCCCGCATTTCTGATGGGGCGAGTCGATAAGGAGATTTAGCAACAGGATTAGCTCCAGGAATGAGGTCGATACGAAAATCAATATCACGACTCAGAGGTAGACCAGGTAATTCATCAGGAAAAACGTTAGGAAAATCGCGAACAACGGAAACGTCCTTCACTCCTTTCTTTTCCTTCTCCGCTACTACGATGTGCGCCAAGAAAGCCTTGTATTCCTTTCGGAGATACTTGCTCGCTTGTCTGCACGACATGAGTTTTAAATCTTTTGAAGGAACTTCACCATAAACAAAGAGTTGGTCGCCGTTAGCGAGAGAGAAACGAATCATTTTATTGAAGCAAACAACTTCAGCACGATTTTCCCAAAGGAAATCCATGCCTACTATGATATAAAAACTACCGAGTTGCATCGGAATAAGATCGATTGGAAAGACGTGATTGTTGAGTTCAAGCGTACAATCACGGAGAACATAATTGACGGTTACGGTCCTTCCGGTGGCGATTTCAACGTCAAACTTCGAAGGGAGGTTAATGCGTTTACGATTTAGGAGTTTCTCGAATTCTAGCGACACAAAACAGTTATCTGCTCCAGTATCAAATAAACAAAAAGCATAAACACCATTTACGAGGAACGTACCATTAAAAACGTTGTTGTCCGTTTGCGCTTGGCGGACATTGATATTGAAAGTGCATCCGTGAGGTGCTTGTTGAGCTGGCTGTTGCTGTTGAGGCTGTTGCTGTTGATGTTGTTGCTGTGCAGGTTGCTGCTGAGGTTCCTGCTTCACCACCCTGTTCGGGCAAACATTCGCGAAGTGGTTGGGATCTCCACACGCGTAGCAGGCTCTTGCGTGAACAGCGGGGGTAGGAGCTGCTTGAATACCCCGAGGAGCAAGAAGAGGAGCTGGTAGTGCAGGGGCTTGAACTTGAGCTTGAGCTTGACGGGGACCAGTACGGCAGTTGGCAGTAAAATGCCCATAGATATTGCAGTGAGCACAGAATCTGTAAGCGATCCCAACTGGATGATGGTAAGTACAAGTAGGGCATAGTGGCTGAGGACTTGTATATGCACGCTTTGCAGGCAGTGCGTTGGTCACTGGTGCTGCTACTTGGCGGTTCTGGTTCTGGGGTTGAGCAGGGACAGCACTGAGAGGAGCTGGGATAGTGACAACACAATTCTTGTTGTTGTTCTTGCGCTTGCGATGGTTAGACTTCGAACCTTGAGAGGCTGCAGTTTCAGTAGCGGGAGCGGGAGTAGCGGTTGCCTGGTGAAGATTCTTTGCTGGGGTCTTGAAATAACCAGCCAACACTAGCTTATTGTTGATCTCAGCAGTGAGCTGGTAGGTTTCTTCAATTATAGCAGGCTTGGCTGCTTGAACAAAATCTGCAACACAATCGGGCAGAGCGCGGATGTACTTCTTGATCGTCATATCAGGTGTTGCCACCTGACTAGGACAAATGATGCTTAGCTGCTTAAAGCGTGCAGTAAGACCAGTGTTGTCTCCACCCTCTTGTTTGATATGCCAGAACTCATTCTCCAGCTTTTCCACCTCATGAGGAGGGCAGAACTCTTTCATCATAAGCTCCTTGAGCTCATCCCATGATAGTCCGTACGATGCATCATTCCCACGCCTGTTTCGCTCCGTAGTCCACCAGTCCAGAGCCCTTGACTGAAAAACTCCAGTCGCGTTGACAGTACACAGATCGTTCGGACACCCATATTGGCGGAGAGTAACTTCGATGGAATCGAACCATTGAAACATGGCGCTAGGCCCGTCTTCGCCGGTGAATTCCTTGGGTCCACAAGGCTTAAACTGTTTAAAGCTGAAAGTAGCGCGGGGTGAATCAGTCTTAGATTACTCAGAAGATTTGCTAGCGACTTCGTTTATCTCGCTGACAATTTGCAGAATGGCCTTAGCCATTTCCTTAGCGACCAACGATGCAATGCGTTTATCAGCATGGTTGCGGTGATAGGCACGAGAAGTGTGCGAACCGAATGATGACATTGTCTGTAACAGATATCGCCATAGGATTCAGACACAAGTTGATTAAGTCTAGTATAGTCTAGCGTATCACCAATAAGCATAGGAAACACGTCGGCATATAATCCACATCGACACGTAAGCACATAAGCACGTAAGCACATAGGCACGTAAGCACATAGGCATATAAGCACATAGGCACGTAAGCACATAGGCACATAAGCACATCTTCCACTTTATTTTGCACGTATTCACCTTCCTATATTGCACGTATTCACCTATCTTTCAAAGAAGCGATTGCGATTGAGAGTTGCGAGTGCGAGTAGCGATAGCGGGTATCATAGCATGCGATTTGTTAGTGATTTGAGATAGGAATAGTTGTGCGAGTCGTGCGTGTTTAACAAAGCGATCAGCGAAAAGCGTGAGTCACCAAAGCATATAAACATTTAAAACCACATAAAACACGTAAAATCACAAAGTCGTCGGCTGCGAGCTCAGAATCAAAACACATAAAATCAGCGATTGTGGGCTTGAAATTGAAAATAGATTGTCCTGGGTGTTTGAACATCGACTACCCAACGTGATTCGACTATTCACAAGGACTTCGAGTTCACGCTTTGGCCTAATGGACTGTGCTCTTTCATCGACATACGGTGAACGGCACGCACCCCTTTCGGTTAGTACGTGAATTGAGTCGTTGGAATCCATCGAGACTTTGGTGAGAGTTTTGTAAAATCAAATTAAGAGTAGAACAAGTCGTTAAGGCACAGGTGTCACCCCTAACTTAACAACTTTATTCCTAATGGTGTGGTGTTCACCGAATAAATTCGGTAATTCCACAAGTTAGAGGTTGGAGATTCTCCGTCGAGGTAAGGATGTCACTCCTGTCTCAATGAGAATTCCCGTGTTTATAGTAGAAATGTGCGTCGAGCGAGTGATCCAATCGAGAGTTTGCGGTTTTCACACCTAATCCCGATCGAATTACTCTGTTGTGGTATGTGAGCGTTTTCGAAAATCACGTGTGCGCTAGCCTTAGGAAAGGCTAAAACAGTTTGACAATCTTAGGAAAGATTGTCGAGCGTTTGGAGATTGAGCTGGAATACTTTGTACGAAGTGCACAACTCGAGCAACGTGACCTACTTCATACGAGATGTTTCACTTAAGCGATGTAGCTTATCTTGTGCGAGTTTTCCCAATTCATACTGGGATTCCTAGTTTTGCATAAGCGATAGAGTTCACACAAATAGAGGTCGCATTGGGTACTTAGACTATAGTCTAGGTCGATTCTAAGACAACAACCCGGACTAGGTCGTGTCCTTCCTAGTTCCTTATAGTTTTAGCTTTAATACCCATCTGTCACACCCCAACCGATGGCGGAAACATCGGGGCGCGACACTGAGCGAAACAGATTGTCCAGGAGAAATCCATAACAACTAATATTACCAGATATTTAACGTTACGTCCCATACCATAAGATATCAAATAAAATAATTATTACAGACATAGTGTTCTCAAAGACAAATATTGTTCTGACAACTCAGATTCCATATTGTTTGTTTCTAGACTCCCCTAATCTTGATTCCACAAAAGCAAGCAAAGCATAAGCATCCTAAACACATGTCACATACGTTAAAATAGAGGTCAATACACATAGTGTAAAGGTGAGCACACAAGTTTAATAGCATATAGTAGCGAAAACGATTTACGCATAACCAGCATGTAGTACGTTAAAAGTGAAGCACATAAGTTATTAACAAGGATCCTATCAATACCAATGACTGCGAGTTGTAGAGTGTGCAACACATGTTCACCACTGCGAACACGTGAAGTAAAATCCTTAACAACCCCTGAATAATCAGGTGTTGAGTCCAAACTATAGTACTATCGTTGCTAAGGCAGGTAGACAACAATCAATGTGTTAACATAACATACAGGCATTCAGCAAGTCACGTATAACATACGAGAGCGGTTAGCGTTAAAAGTGTTTGCGTTGTGTGTTGATGTGATTTGATATAGATAACGTATGTAACACCCAAAAGTGCGTTAAGTGAAAAAGGGTTCGAGTATACTCACAGATAGTGTTTAATAAATAAACACAGTCTTGGATTGAAGGGAGCGCTGGAGAGATTAGCCTGATCATAGAACGGTAGTGTAAGCGTTGAACAGTGCATTAAACAGCGTGTCGGTGAGATAGGTGACGAACAGTGATCCGGTCGGATGACCGCCCGGACGGATGACCATTCGGTCGGAGGGTCGTCCGTTTGGGATGGATGTGTTTGTGAACTTTGAAGTTTTCGTTGTAGCATTTTAAAATGCATAAAGTGTTCCTATCAATCACGTCGTCCGGTCGGACGGTCATCCGAACGGATGGCCGTCCGCTCGGATGGTGATCCGAGTGGAACCTTGTAGTTTGTAAAAATTGTTTAAGCGTTTGAACATACAAGTCACTAGGACGAATAGTCATTCGATCGGATGGTGATCCGATCGTACGGCTATCCGATTGGGCAACCTGTTCGTTGGGAAAATTTGTAAATTCAGCCTAGAAAGTTTGCGGTTTGACCGAGACGGTATGACAACGTGTTAAACAACGGAAACCAAATCAAGTCCAACTCATCCGGTCGGACGGGAATCACCCCATTCGATCCAAACCAGCTGTTCATGACGGTGTTTTGTAGATCCCAAAATCAATCCGGATCACAGTGGTTGATTGTTTTAGTCCAAAACACCTATTGATTAGGTGTTTGAATATGTAAAAGTCAAGAAAAATCAAAAGATGAAGATGAAGATCTTGGTTTGATGTTTAACAACAAGTGTTGTATGAATTCCCAACTGATATAAACGTTAACAAGCACCTGGAAATCGGATTAAGCACAAGAAATAGCAAGAAGATCACAACACTAGAGTTTTCACCAAAGAAACTAGCCAAAACCTTGGCTAGGGCAACATCTCATTAGCTTATATAGGTTCTGACTTGCCAGCATAATTATAATTATGCTGGAATATTAACTACACCAAGTCAGATTTGCAACTTACAAAACATTACAATTTTAGCCCCTAGATTTTCTAAAGCCCAATAAACTTAACAAAAACAATCTATAATCATCTAAAACAAGTACCAACGGTCTCAAATGGTCTAACAATATTCCCCCTAGACCGTTGCGTACTTGATCGTTCTTCATTCAGCGCTTTAGTCCCTAAGCGACTCAAGTACCGACGGTCTTAAAATGGTCTAACAATATTCTCCCTAGACCGTTGCGTACTTGAGCGTCTTCATTCTTTGAATCTTGTTTCAGGATTTACTGCGACTTTTCTCACGTTGTGTTGTGATTGAGTTTGTTTGTTATCAGCTTAACTTGCGTCCTCCATTGTGACATTGTATGTGGATGATGTCGGAGATTGAATCTCTCAAACTTCTGATTCTGATGAAAGATCCGTGACTTTTGGAGCAGGTGATTGATGATAGCTTCTTTCTTCTCTCGAGCTTTGTCACGTTCCTTTTGTTCTTCAATTTTTTTTTGAATAAGATCTCCATCATCTCAGTCTTTCTTTCTCTCACCTTTCTCACAGCTCACGAGTATCCCTACGCGGGTAAAGTTTGCATCTCAAGATTAGCTTGTAGTACCGAGTCACCCCGCCTTTTCTTTCGCTTGTCTCTGCTTTTTGCAACCTGTTGGGGATCTTCTTTAATATCTTGTTCTTCGTTTCAGTGTGAGAGACTTCAAAGAAAACATATGCAGAATATATCTTCAATCCTACACCATTCTGTTTCTCTTGATCTCGTTTCTAACAGTTCTTGTATTCTGAAACACACAAACGAGCTAAGTGAGATCTGGATTGCAAAATGAGAAGGTTAGATAATGCAATAATGCTATATTTACAAAGGATAGAAGTAGTAATGAAAGAAATAAAAATATTTACAAAGGCGCAGACAAATATGCAGGTAAGAACACTACATATTCTTGAAAATTAGATAATTACGCCAGTCAGATTTTGTTAATTGCGACGGATTATATACGAGTCATAATTAAAACGCTTGCAAATTTCAAACTTTCTCAAAAAAACGTGCCCATGTTATCTTAAAACTGCATAAACGCTTAGAAAATATTTACAAAATATCAAAACTTGGACAATTTTGGACTCCGAAATTCATTTTTTTAAACCGGGAGGTTCCTTTTTCACTGATTTCCTTTTTCTTTTAACGCTTGTCGACTTTCCTGCAAAAGATCACATTGTCAACACTTGTCAGATCCTTAATTATTCTTTTTAGCAAATCAAGGCACAAGAAAAACTGCCAGTATGTTTGTCCGCTTAAATCCATGCATCCTTCTTTCAACATGCTTTCGGTGTGCGTGTTTATCATGTTTTTGGTAATATTGACAAGAATTCTATAGCCCCCACACAAGCTATTGGAAATAGAATCATTACGCCCGTGAGTCCCACATCAGGACATACCCCCGCGATTAAGGTATGCACAAAGGTTCCTCATAACAGGTGAGTATATTGGATTCATTCATTTTTGCTTTTCAACGATAGATAATTGGTGATCAGGTCAGTACTTCCGTACAGCAGAGAGACCAAAATCTACCAAGGGCGGAGACAGATACCAGAAATTGTACGATTTGTGCATTTTTTGCGCATTTGAATGACTTTCTATGAAAGCTTCTTCAATTTAGGGGTTTGGCCATTTTTGGCTCTTTTCTTGAAAGATATCATAGCGTCTAGGTCAGCATGTATCTGGATGCAGCAGAAGAGCGACTATGATATCCCCGAATGAAAAACCAATATAAAGACCCGAAATCTCGGACTTTGGCAATCTGTTAACGCAAGATTCAAGACCATTAAGCCATATGCTGCAACGTGTTACCCACAATGATGCGTAACGCCTGTGGAAAGCCAGAATCCTTGTGTAGATGTTATCTTTTGCCGCCTAATAGCAGTTTACTTGTCGGTATTGCTGAATCTACTGGCACGTCGTTGCTTGGTACCCCGATTCCTTTTGTGTTCTGTTTTTCAAGAAATGAAAAACTGTTAGCAATTTTTCTATCATTTCTTCTAACAGGAGTCAGACACTAGCATCCAGTTTTTGATTTTCTGCAATATCCCCCCTAAAATTTTATTTCCGTAAGTCCATTGCCCGACAAGTAAATTTTAAATGACAGAAAATATTTTTGGTAGGCAACGTTTTAAGTTACTTGTTTTACTTTAAACGAACGATTTTTTTTGAGATAGAGTATGTACAGACAGTGATAAATGGCTAAATTTATTTTCAATCAAGGAAATTTGACCATTTTCAAGCAAGTTACCAATCTGGTTGATACGAGTCTATTTCAAAGACTTCTGTGGGGATGTGTAGTTAGACGCATTCTACATCGTTGAATAGAGCTGATATTCCTTTGTCACAGACTTCTGATGCGTTCATAGGATTCTAGCATGAATCTGAAGCATAGAGAATATCTTCTTAGAATAATTGTGTCCAAGTTCAACTAGCTTTCCTCCTTTTTGAACATCGGTAAGCGATACAAATTCACCATCGATGAGTTTCAAGTTCTTGAGAAGCCCCTTCAAGATCCATCATGTGTAGAATGAGCTCCATCACCACCCAAAGAAATTTTATTCTAGTATACAACAATAAATAGGAAACAAAAGTTAGTTAGTTTTCGGAACCCATACTTGCTTCAATTTTAATCTATCATGATTTTGAATCATGATATCTTCTTTTCGTTTCCAGAAACAATTTGAGTTAACTAAGTTTTTGACTGTTTTCTTAAGATTATCAAACTGCTTTGTGAAACTTTTGGCAAAATTATGTTCAGGTTCAGGAAATTTCTTGCTTTTGCAATGTTTCGCAGTGTGTCCTAAATGACCACAGCGAAAACATCTTTTGCAATTAGCTCTTTTTCTTTTGGAGGTTGATGTGTTTGAGGATAAAGTATGTGATAAAAGTCTTGAGCTGCATGAGATGTTGTCTGATGATGATGAATCCTTGCAGCTTGAACTTTTGACTTTCTTCATTTTCTTGTCTATGCGGCTTTCATCTTCTGAACAGTCTTCATCATTGTCGGGGTCTGATGAAATTTCTGATAGTTGATCTTCACTTGAATTTTCTGAGCTTTGATCTTCATTTGTCTCGTCTGTAATTTCTTCACTTGAATCTTCGGAGCTTTGATCTTCACTTTGATCTTCACCTGAATTTTCTGATTCTTGTTCTTCGTCAGAACTTGAAGTTTCTTCTTCCTTTTCTGAGGCAGAAATGTTTGAATCTTCTTCGCTGCTTTCTTCAGTGACTTCCTTTTCTGAATCTGTTTTACCTGTTTGAGATGGAATAAATTCTGGAATTTCCTCGGTGAGGAATTTTCCAAAACTATTATGTTTCAACTCTGGCACAAATATAGGAGGTTCACACACATTTTTAACATCACAAAATGCAGAATTTAAATCATGACATTTAGACATCACATGTTCACGATCACAGGTCTTAAATGTAGGCACATGGCCCTTACAGTCATCCAAAGACTTAAATTTAGGCACATGGTCATTACAGTCATCCGCTTTAGTTAAATTATTACATCCATCCCGAATATTGTTTTTCTTATCACAGTTCCAGGCGAACCAGTTAACAGTAGAATAACTGTCGCCTGAATAACCTATTCCTATTTTTGAACCACAACAGTCTTCGTCCTCATCGCACACATCTTCTTTACACACAAACGAATCTGCATTACTTTCAGAAATATTAGTGGTTGTTTCATTTTTAAAAGAATTGTTTTGAGCAATAGGAACTTTTTCATCAATCAAATCATTGTCGGGATGAGGAGTCGGCATAGGCACATAGTTTTTGCTATGTGGTGGAAAGAAGAGTTTTCTTTCGTTTCCTTGCCTATCCTTATACCCGATGCCATCTTTTACATACGTTGGTCATTGGCAATTTTTGATGTCAGTAAAGGCCTTTTGACTGACATTCCATTTGTTTATTATAATTTGCAATTTGTTGTTTTTGTTCAGAGACTTTTCTAATCTTTCTGTCAAATCATTGATGATAAAATCTTTTCTGAAAACGAATTCTTTTAGGGTTTGCATTTCAGCTAAAGTTGAGTTCAACTTTCTCTGATACGCAACCTCATTCTCTTTGAGTTCTTTATTGAATTTTAAAACCTTATCTTTGTCCCTCATAATCTCAAGATTGAGAGACTTATAGTGTGCCACGACATTTACGCATGATTGAGAGCACAATTTAACTTTAAACTCGTAAGGGATGTTGTTCTCCAGATCTTCCTCATCCTTTTCTTTGTTTAACTCCATTTTCATTGGTTCTTCAGGAATATTTTCTTCTAGCTTTTCACTTGCTGCCCTGCTCCTTTCTTCCTCCTTTACAGCTTGAGCATCATCGACCACAGTAGTCTTTACATCAGACTGTGGAGCCTTTTCAGAGATTGCAGAAGCATTGTTGAAGTATGACACTTTTGCAGCTTGTGGGCTTGAGCCATTGGAGGTTGTTGGGGCTGCAGATGTCAAGTTCTTGTGATTTTCAGCAAATTGGAAAGATTTCTGAAGATGTTTGACTTGATCTCTTTCAAATGTTTCAAGTGTGTCGATCAGATCTGATAGCGTGATTGGATTCAGGGTGTTCAAGAAGTGTTGTTTGATCGTCATACATTTCAAGCTTCATTCTTTTGGAAGTGAGTCCAAAAGTTTGCGTATTGCAACGCGGTTGGTGATGTGATTACCAGCCTTTTTCATTTTCGCCATCTTGTTTAAAAATCGGTTGATGTGACATGATAAGCTTTCCCCCTGTATACCGCCGAACATGTCATATTCCTTTTGTACGATGTCTCTCTTTTTCTGAATCATTTCTCCGTTCCCTTCATAATAGTCAAGTAAAGCCAACCAGAGTTCACGTGTGGTAGTATATTCCTCAAACATTTTGCAATCATTAGTTGATAAGGCCATTGTCAGAACAGCGTGAGCCCGACGGTCACGTTGGATCAATGCCTTATCTTCCTTGGTAAAGGTCAAGGGATCATTGTTGATTACACGAAGATCATCACGAGCTGTCATTGGGACATGAGGTCCGACAGTAACAGAGATCCATTGAGCATAGTTCGTATACATAAAGAATGATTTGATTTGGTTTTTCCAACTACTGAAATTGGCTGACCCTTTTAGCTTCGGTGGTCGCGTTGCAATCCTGGTCTCGAGTTCGGCTTGTATGATCGAGTTCAGTTGATTTGGTGACATTTTGTTTTGATTTTAAGTTAAAATTTAAATCAGATGGTTAAATACGCTGATTTTGATGATCTGGGCACAAATACGCTGTTAAATATGCTGAAAAATAATTACTCTGTTAAATATGCTGAAAGACCAGACACACACAAGGACTATGGCTAATTTCGCCGATCACCGTGATAAAAACGTTGTGGTTCTTTATCACTGTTCTCGAAGTCGCCTTCGATAAATTCGCTAAAGGGTCACTGACGCTATTTCACCAGAAATTAACAAGTTCGCTCATGTTTGATCAGCGAATTTGTTAATTATGCGATATTCAAGTTAATTCCGCTGTATTCAAACTAATTCCGCTGTATTCAAACTAATTCCTCTCTATTCAAGTTAATTCCGCTGTATTCAAACTAATTCCTCTGTATTCAAACTAATTCCTCTGTATTCAAGTTAATTCCGCTGTATTCAAACTAATTCCTCTGTATTCAAGTTAATTCCGCTGTATTCAAACTAATTCCTCTGTATTCAAGTTTATCTACGCTGACCAGAGGGTTTAACACGAGCTAAAACCCTCTAATCACCCAAAATCGACTCAAAAACCATGTTTCTTTGCATCAAAATGTCCAAAATGACTCCCTAATCACTGATTAACAAAAACCTATCAATTAAACACACCAAATCAATCCATTTTAAGCCCCAAAAAATTTGAAAAACTTGAAACTTTTGAAAAACCTTCAAAACTTGAAGAATCTTAACAAAAACACAACAATCAAGAGCACTAAGGCTCTGATACCAAATTGTAGATCCCAAAATCAATCCGGATCACAGTGGTTGATTGTTTTAGTCCAAAACACCTATTGATTAGGTGTTTGAATATGTAAAAGTCAAGAAAAATCTAAAGATGAAGATGAAGATCTTGGTTTGATGTTTAACAACAAGTGTTGTATGAATTCCCAACTGATATAAACGTTAACAAGCACCTGGAAATCGGATTAAGCACAAGAAATAGCAAGAAGATCACAACACTAGAGTTTTCACCAAACAAACTAGCCAAAACCTTGGCTAGGGCAACATCTCATTAGCTTATATAGGTTCTGACTTGCCAGCATAATTATAATTATGCTGGAATATTAACTACACCAAGTCAGATTTGCAACTTACAAAACATTACAATTTTAGCCCCTAGACTTTCTAAAGCCTAATAAACTTAACCAAAACAATCTATAATCATATAAAACAAGTACCAACGGTCTCAAATGGTCTAACATGTTTCATGTTCAACCCATGAATCGGTTGTCTCTTCATTAGAAATCCATTGTCAGCCCGGGTCTTCACTAGTGGATGAGTAGAGAACCCGAATGAGTCCAGATTCTAAAGGTTTTGAGTGAAAAGTTAAGAATGTTGAAGAAAAGCTTGAAACTATTGAAAGATGTTTAGATTTTGGTGAAATCAGTGTTTAAACATTGTAGAAAACCTTTAGATCTGAGTTGTTCTTGGTGGAATGAGGTCATACTCTAATGTTCATATGAATACCATGATGACGTCACTTAGAACAGCCCAAATCAGATGGATTTCATGGTGAAAATGTAAGATTTGTTGGTGAAATTGATGAAGAAGTGTGTAGAGATCAAAGAAGTACGAGATTTGAGATGAAAATTTACAAGAATCGAGAGGAATCGAGAGAAAATAGCTTGGGAACGAACTGGATCGGAGGGAGCTGTCACATCATGAACAATGATGTGACAGGTGAGTATTTATAGGTAAAGGAGGAGAAGTGAGGCGGTGTAACGTGGATCGGAGGGCCCTTCGATCAGATGGCCATCCGATCGGATGGTCATCCGGACGGATGACCATTCGATCGAATGGTCCTTCGATCGGATGGCTCGAGTGCGTTGGTTTCCGACTTTTCGTTTCGTGCGTTGAGCGTTGCGTTCGAGCGTGTAGCGAGTAAGCGATGCGATAATATTAAACAATAGTTACACAAATAACATAACTAACACCTAAAGTCATACAAGTAAGTAAATTCACGTCTCGGGTTTGCGATGCGATAGAGTTGCGATTGCTTTTTCGAATAACACCTTTAAACATATATATAAACATGCACAAGTAACACATAAAGGCACACACACACATAAAACAATGTCAATACTAATAACTGCGATTCGAGTTACGATGCGATGGCGAGGAGATAGCGTTAAATAGATTAGCATTTAATTAACTTTATCGCATTGTTACTTCCTATAATCACAAATCGTAAATCAATTAACGGTAATTAACATACATACGTTTATCGAGTTGTAGAGTACAAGCAATAATTAAGCAAGAAAAGACGGATCTGATTAGCAATCTTTTCTTCCTTTGACTTTGACTTCAAAAGTCGGGTTGTTACATTTGTGGTGCTGGTGACGGCGAAGAAGGCATGATGAAGATCTAGTGAGGAAGAAGAAGATTAAGATTAGGGTTTAGAAAAAGAAACGTATACCTTGCTTCTTATAAAAATAGAGGATGGAAGTTTGAGCGCCAACAAAGAATTGTAGCCCTCATCTACTGCCACGTGTCCCGAATTATATATAATAGATAATAGATGTCTGACTCATTTGGCTAATTTTGGTTTGTGATCTTCTTGAATTGTTATAAAAGGAAGCAAAATCGGTGGTTTTCTATTGTTTAATCTAGTTCACTCAAAACTCGGTTCGTTTATGCCAGATCCATTAGATAGTAACCAAAATTAATACCAATGAGTTCTGTTTTGTTCGTCTGCAGAAGCCAAGAAGCCAATCGATAAACCTACCCAAAGTTGGGTTTTGCTTCAGTGATAGAACATGAGTTCTTCTTATGGAAAAAAGATATGAATCTAACCCCATGAGAAATTCATACAGATGCTCATTCTCTCTAAATTCCGGCAACCTTTTTCCAACATCACATGAACAATTTCAACGTGGGCATCTAAGTGTCGGGAGAACCGATTGTATCCATCCCACAAGGTCTACTTTGTGTAGCATACCGAGAAGGAGGTACCATCTTGATGTGTTATCTTTAGAGTTTGTTTTAGTTCTTAAGCCCGTGGAGCACTTTCTTTCCCAAATCTTTCCCGTAAGTCTTTCCAGATTTCGAAAGCGGTATTAGCATATTTTACGCTACCTCTAATGTCTTTATCCATTGTCGTGGTTAGCCATCCTTTCACCATGGTGTCATATCGCATCCATTCCATTTAGGTATCTCCATTCTTTTCTGGTTTCGGTATTAAACCATCAACAAACCAATTTTATTCTTGGCGAATAAAATGTTTTCCATCTCTTAGGCCAATCATTGTAGTGGCAATCCATGAGCGGGTCATTAACCTGCATTTGTCTTGAATAGTCTGAGGCATGGATGTAGAATAGAGAACTGGCATCGATGGCTTCGGTCTTCATTCCCGTCTTCCTTGGTTTGCCGTCGCCCATACTGCTGGGTATGAAAACTATGGAATTTTGTAAGACCCAAACATGTTTTAACCATAAAGACGCAGCGGAAATACGAGCCTTAAAATTTATTTCTTTATAAACGTCTTGACATACTTGAAAGTCCATTTTAAAATTACTCTTTTACAATAAATACATTCTTTGTTCTCATTTATGAAATAAAAACATAACTTATGTTTACTAAATTACATAATCACACATTCCCGTACAATTAATCTTATGACTCGATCTTCGACCACTTACTCCTCGTGATGATGATCTGTGATTCTGTACAACCTGCATTCACCACATACATTCACATTATTAGTATTTGGTGACATTATATATAATCTAAGATTCATAATTATAGGATCACGTCACGTTCTATCCTTATATACATTCCATTCGGTTATCTTTCTGAATTCAAGCATTTCATCTCGGTGTTTAATGTAACACCCCGTGTTTCGAAAGTCAAAGTCAAGGTCAAAGTCAACGACCGATCGCGCGACTTGACTTGTAACCTACTTCTTTTATGTGATTTATTTAGTTGTATTATGTGGAGTGTTTGTCAACCATCGCAGTTTAATCGATCTATATTAATCGCCTTACGACTGTGAACAATAGGGAGTAACAATGCGATGAAGTTAGCTAAACGCTAATCAATCTAACGCTAATCCAATCGACGTCAAATCGCAATGCGAACCGCAAATCGAATCATGCGTTCTGGATATTGTTTTACGTGTGTGTGTTAATTATGTGTTACTTGTGCATGTTTAATTATGTTTGGTGGTGATTAATCGAAACGCAATCGCAACTCAATCGCAATCGAATCTCGGACGCTAAACGCAAGTTAATTATAGTGATTGTATGTTAGATATAGTAGTTAGGATTAATGGTGTAATCTAGTAATTAAGTCTATCGCATCGCTCACTCGAAACGAATCGCAACGCTCAATGCACGAAATCGAAACACGAAATCCAACTCACAAAGCCAACTCGATCGAGTGACCACTCGATCGGATGGCCAGTCGACCGGGTCGCCACCCGATCGGACTGCCATCCGATTGGTGACCCACTCAACCCACCTGCTTTTTGCCATTTTGGGAAACCCTATAAATACCTCACCTGTCAACATCATTTGTTGTCACAACACTCCATCCGAACCAGTCGCTCAAGCTTACTTTTCTCTCGATTTCTCTCAATTCTTGTAAGTTTCTTCCTAAATCTTTGTACTTCTATGATCTACACTAGAGTCTACATCCTTTTCACCGAACAATCTTCACTTTTAACCGTGAAATCATTAGATTTGAGGTGTTTTAGGGTGATGTCAGCATGAAGTTCTTATGAACTTGAGTGTTGACACCATTCCACCAAGAACAACTTGAATCTGAACGATTTCCATATGATTAACCAATGTTTTCATACGAATCTAAACATAACCGAGATGTAAGAGGATTGAAAGATGGTTATTCTATTTCTTTCAACTCTTTTACACTCAATACCCTCAAACCGATAGAACCGAACCTTGTTCTGATCTTCTACTCATTCTTAGTGATGCATCGGCTCAAGATCTGAGTTCCGTCAACGAGACGGCCGATATTGGGTTAAACATGAAAAAACCGTCAAGAAGCAGTTGGCTGATCGGGTTAGGGTGATTCCCGTCCGATCGGACCGCTGGGACTTGGTGAAGTTCTAGTTGTTTAAACAGATGTCGTATCGTCTCTATTAAACCGTAAACTTTCAAACTTAACAAATTCCAAATCGAACCAGTCACCTGAACGGACTGCTGTCTGATCGGATTACTATCCGATCGAACGACAATCCAGTAGGACGACTTATGGTTCCACACTTAAACAATTTTCAACATGTTCAATGCACAAGATTTCCACCCGATCGGATTGCCATCCGATCGAGTAACTATCCTGCTGTGAACTTGTTCTCACACTGAGAAGCCTCGCCAATCGGATCGCCGTCCGATCGAACCGCCGTTCGATCGACCGACATGAAGGGTAGAGATACTTCTCTGTTTTCAAAATACTACAACAAAAACTTTAAAGGACAAGCCATCATACACAAACACATCCTACCCAAGCAAGGTGTCAGTCCGACCGAATGGCCATCCGATCGGATGACCATTCGAACGGATTGACATCCGATCGAATGACCGACCGATCGGATTGCCATCCGATCGGGTTGCTGTTCGACACTTGGTTCCATGCACCGTTTTACGCGTCGCTTATCGTTTATGCTATCGTTCTGATCAGGCTAATCTCGCTCTAAGTGCTCCCTTCAATCCACCATCGCTGTGAGTATACTCGAATCCTTTTTGCTTTATGCACTTTTGGGTGTTACATACGTTACTTATTCTAAATCACATCAAACACACTACGCAATAATTTAACGCTAACCGATACTGCATGTATACGTGACTCGATGAATGCCTGTTTGTTATGTTTACACATAGATTGTTGTCTACCTGCCTTAGCAACGATAGTACTATAGTTTGGACTCGGCACCTGTTCACTCAGGGGTTGTTAAGGATAATTAATTACATGGTTCACGGTGGTGAATATGTATTACGAACTGCCTTGGGTAGTCAACCCGCAGTCATTGGTATCGATAGGATCATGTCGATAACTAACGTGCTTCACGTCACACGTTGTACGTACTGATTACGCGTAAACGAATTCGAACTCTATTATATCTATTAAACTTGTATGCTCACCTTTACACTATGTGTATTGACTTTTACTTTAACGTATGTGGCAGGTGCATAAGATGCTAGGACGCCTTGTTTGCTGTGTGATGAAATTGAGGCTAGGAAAGAGTCCTAGAAACCAATAAACGAATTATCTATTTTGTTGTAATCTGAGTTGTCGGAACATGTTACTGTTTTTGAGATATCGCCATCTGTAATAACTTAATTTGCTTGATGGGTTATGGTATGGGACATAATATTAACTATCCGGTAATGTAGTTGTTATGGAATTTCTCTTGAACAATCTGTTTCCCTCAGTGCCACGCCCCGATGATTCCGCCATCGGTTGGGGTGTGACATTTATTTAACCTTCAATGAGTCAACAATAATGTACCTACATTTCATTTCATTCTCAAAGGCAACCCAGTTAGCATCGTTAATACTCATATATATTTACACCATACATACATACATACATACATACATACATACATACATACATACATACATACATACATACATACATACATACATACATACACACACACACACACACAAGTCTCACTCATTCGAATGCATATGGTTCGATAACACGCATACATATTATCTAAACCAACTCTTTTGAGTATAATAAATTCTACTTCATACACCTACCCCTCTATCCAAACTCTTACATAAAACTTACATTCTCACATATTCATACTAACAATTCTAAGTCACAAACTACTATACATATAAGTCTCATACATACCAACCTACGCGTATACTCATTTCTATTTGTGTTTACTAATGGGTTCCATCTACTAACATACAATTAATTTATTCAATCATTCCTACATATTTATTTCGTTCCCACACATACTTGCATACACACCCCATTCTTACCCGTACATCATAAACACTCTTTAATGAGTTTGGGGTACATTTCGAGAGCTTAAAAATGAGTTCTATAATCACCCGTACCTCACAAAACTATATCATAAGGTTGGGGTTCATTATGGAAGTTTAATGGGGCTTGGGAATGGGTCTACGGGGTCCGGAATCGAAGAAAAACGAAGAAACAGGCTGCTGGCGTCGGCTGGCGCGTAGACAGCAACTTAGGGCGTTGACTAACTGCTGCCCAGCGTCGGCGACACTGCCCCTGCAGCACCGACGCTGGATTTCATTCTTTTCGACGTTTCGACCCCCGTTCGCGCATCCTGAACTTCCTAAAACGTAAAATAACATTATTCCAAGCCCCCAAATCATTCTAACACTTAACCCCAAGTTCCCACAACCAAATCCTATACTTTTATCTTACTTTCTTGATTTTGACCCGTTTGATGTTACCGAATTGTTTCCGACAAAGTTAACTACTTTCTACCCACTACAACAATGCTTACCTTAATACTAACATTACCTAACATTCTTACATGGTTCCCGTACCACAACATCCAAAATCCACATCCGACACATTACTTTCTACATTTTGACCCGTTTGAACTTAACAAGAGTTTTCATTCATAACTAATTCACATATTACCCAATACGACCTTACTTACTTTTGTTCTATCACTTCTTACCCATCATTCTCGCAATCAAAACTCATTATATATAAATAAGTTTAGTTTGGGAATCACTTACCTTAAGCGTTCGTGTTCATGCTTGCTTCCTCGCCTCTGCTTGACCCGTTAACCTTCCATTCTTGAGTCCATGCTAATGTGATTCCTATCCTTTCATATCATTACAATCACATTATGGTTAGCACACATGATTATTCATACTAACATTCATTTCTTTCCATTCATACATTACTTAACTTTTTATTAACCAAATACCACATAAACAAGGTATAGACTAAAAGTCACCTTGTTCCACATTCATGTAACTCAATTATCATCATACACGACACATAGATCATCTAATACATAACACATGACTTCTCTACTATTACAATTGTGTCCTAAAGGCTAACCATGGTATTCATTCATTGTTGACTTTCAGAAAGTCAATTGTCCTACTTACACACTTTCAACTTATGAAAATGTATCCATCTTAACATGGTTGTAAAACAAGGTCTCCAAGGCCGAGTACTCCCCGAGTAGTCGCTACAAGGTAGGCTGCCGAGGCGACTTTCTTCAACTCCGACTAATTACTCGGAATCGATCAAATGTGATAAACATCGGCCAAAATCGGATATTCTAGGTCAACTCGGGATGAGTTTGACTTAAAATAAAATAAAACATAATTTCTATGCCTATCATGTTAAAGAATGATTATCAATTTCACGTATTTTGTTATAAATATTAATAAATTTATGTTATTTGACCTATATTTAATTTTTGAAAACAAATTTCTTTATAATTTGGCATGTCCGAGTACTCCCCGTGTACTCTTCGCCTAGGCCGAGTACTCTCAACTCTCCGGTCGACAGACTAGGGAGCGCCTAGCGACTTTTGCAACCATGCATCTTAATATGATAGGCCATAGTATTAACATTATACGCATTACATACTCGTATTGTATGACATATACAACTACATAATCACTTATATACACACACATATACATACATACATACATACATACATACATACAGACATACATACATACATAATCCATTCCATCCACACTAGCATTCTCATATTTTCACAACTAACAGCTTAACCCATACTAAGCTAACCCAACATCATTTCAACATATTATCCACGTGAACTATATCTAAAACACACTTCTCGTGTTAGTTTACTATCAAATACATTATTCTCACGTTCTATGCATGTTTACCCATTACATGCATATAATTTCACATATTATTGTCATCTAGACATTTCATCAAACACTTGGTGTGCGTACTACTTTCTAAGCATAATGTACAAGTATTTCATGCTTTTCTTCCTACTTATCACTTTCATTCATCAACACAAGTAAATATCAAACAAATTCCATACCATACTCAATCTATATAACGAGTACACATCACATACTACATAATACATCTAATTTTCTCAATAATTGGACATGGGTGATCCACCCATGTCGCCATCTTCGTCATCACCAAATGGGTTTATGTCAAAAACATCAAATTACTTGAAATTGTTCATAACTAAAGTTTTATTTGGTGATTCTAACACGCCTTCATACTAAATACAAATTCAAGAATTTATCATACACCAATTACTTGCAAAATCATCAAATCAATTTCTATGACTTACCACAAGTTTGTTAAGGATAGATGATGCTAAATCTTAATCCATGCACATAATCATCAAGCCAAATGCCTTCAATTTGTTGAATTTATTCAAAACTAGAATGGGGTTTCTTTCTCCCCTTGAAATGTCTAACACCTCGTAAATTTATGTCCAATAATGTATCGACACGTGTCATGAGCTTTAAACGTGTAAAAGATTACTTTAGAAGGACTAAAATTGACAAACAAAGAAAGTATGTGAATATAAGGGTTCAAAGTGTTAACAATGGATAAATATGCCTTTCAATAACCCTACAAGATGTTTATACCCTTAAACGAATGAATTATAAATCATACGAAGCTAATTGTGGAAGAAAGTGAGAAATTACAAACTACATGGGTTAAATGTGTCAACATGTTTAAAGTATACCTCTGAGCGACCTTTTAGCAAACCTGAAGCTTTGTAATGATTAATTATGCTCACTAGAATAAGTGATAGAAATTTCACAAGGTTTCGATAAAGTGTGAGAAAGTTATGACAATATTCGTATACGAGGGGTTAAAAGCGTCAACGTTGAAATCTAGGGCCTTACGAGTGATTACAAAGTTAACCAAGGACTTAACAATGTTTAATTATGTCTTGGAGCCCTTAAAAGTCAAGTTAGAGGACCAAAAGTGCAAGAAATAAACTTAAAACCACGTTTGAAAGGACCAGGGGCTGAAATGTAAATAGCTGAAACTTGTGTGGATGGTGACTGAGGTGCTGGCGTAGCGCCACCAACAACCCCCTCTGCCGTCGCGCTACGCGACAGCCTTAGCTGGTCAGAATTCTTGCACAGGTGCGAGTTCAGCAAGTTAAACTGACTTAGAACCCTTGTATTCGATTCAAGGGGCTTGTTTGATGGTATTTCCATGCCTAGGGACACCTGGAAGTGATCAAGGAACATCTATAGGCTATTGTGGCATGATCTTGATGAATTAAACTCACTATATAAGAACCCATTGTTGCAACACTTTGGCATACACTTTGAAAACCATTCAAACTCAATTTCTGGAGATTCCTGGAGCTCAAGGCCACTTCCCAAGCATCCTTAGTCGTGCATAGGACTTCAGTAAGTGTCCCTAACCTTTCTTAATTCGGTTTTACTTAGTTAATTAGCCTAAAGTCAATCCGTCGTAATTAAGGTTTGACTTCGTCATTAACCTTAATTTGTCCAGTCAAATTTCAAATTGAAAGTACCTATGAGTTGGTAATTATGTGGGCAATAAACCCTTAAAAGGGCACCCTCTGATTCCCACTCTAACTAGGTCAATTGTCGGGTCAAAGGTAATCTTAAAAAGTTAAAAGAAAGCTTATTTTCAAATTAATGCATAATTAGAAATGTAGAAGCTATGCAACCTGTTTTGTCATTAATATAACTTGGTAATTAATGTAAGAACATGTCTAAACATATTCAACTCGACAATTTTCTGTTTAAGCTCGGTTCGGAACCGAAAGTCGCAAAAATAGACTTTTGCTTTGACTTCCAGTTCTGACCCATTAGAGCATAGTTTAGAAATGTCTTAGAGCTTTATTAGGACCAGGTTTCGTATAAGTATAACCCTCTGTGATTATACAACTTGGTTCATTAGTTATCCGATTCATATGCATGTTTCCGTTTCTTGCCTATATGTTGACTATTATGCCCATATGACCTTAAAATGTGATTTTGAAAATGTAAAAGACTAGAAACCTTAGTAACTGATTTATAAACTTGTACCTAAAATTTGACATCAGTTTGAGGTCTAGATTAAGAGTTATGCTCATTAGCGTAATTAGAAAGCTTTTTAGTAATTAAATGGTGTAATTAGCGTATAGCCTATCTAAACCCGATTTTTGATACCAAAATTTTTACCCACTGATATAAAGTAATATTTTGTGATTTTTGGAGATTTTTATTTATTTTTAGGCTAAGTATAACATAGAGTTCTAAGCTTCATCCGGTAATTGTCGGTTTTGCCTTTTAGACTATAAAAGGAGTTTTACCAATCCTTTTGATACCAAACCCTTTTCTACTGATCCAATATGATAGATAGAATATTTTAAGCCTTCTGGAATAATAAAAATACCAGCTTTTCTTATAAAACCCGAAAATCGTTTAAAATCGCCTTTTTACGCGTTTTAAGCGCATAGTATGTATTAAAACCGTTTTAGATATATAAGACTTGATACCTACTGATGTTTTAAATAAATTTTAATATTTTAACAATAAGCAAAAGTTTTAAACTCAGATTTTCAGATTTGACCTTTAAACCTTAGGTGAAATTACTAAAATGCCCATTCGGTGCATAATATGGTTAGAAATGACAAATTTCACATATAGGTTATACCCTACTGATATAACTTAGTAAATTAAGTATTTTACTGATTACATCAGACCCGAAACTCAGATTTATATTTAAACTCTTTTATAACCTTTAAAATGACCAAAATACCCCTACGGGGCGTAATTTGAGTTTAAATCCGTTTTGGGCATAATAGAAGATATCTTACTGATGTCACAACATATTTAAGGCATATTGACTTAGGAAACTTGTATATGACTCATATGGTTACCCGTTACGCACTTTTCGCGTTTGGATCGGCTTATGTAACTAGTTTGCATAATTTAGCCGAAGCGGGTCAAACCATATCGTTTTCATCTCAAAATCCAGAATGTGTTTAAGTTACCCATATTAAACAAGCGTACAAGCTTGTCGGGTCAAAACCATATTCTAAACCGGTCTTCGCTTTATCATGCGTTCGAACCGTGTCTTCCTTTTGAAAACTAACTGGTCTAAGTCTAAGCTTAATTAAAGACCCGTTAGGATTCTAATAGGTTTTTAAAAACCTTCGTTCCAGATTAGGAGCCCAGTAAAAGCTACGTGCACTTGCTGTATTTGATTTATACTTTGCTCAGGTAAATACTCTTAACTTATTTTCCGTATACGGGCTTGGGATACGATATTATAATAATACCGCTTGGTCGGGTATGTAGTCATTTAAATCGGATTGTGATTAATGTATTTCCATAACTCGTTTTATTCTGTATTATTTGGTGTATGGCCTTTGGGGGTTAAATGACCATGTCCCGGATATCCTTGGCATCATTCAAAGAAATGGCCACGACCTAAGCACGGGGTGTAGGCGTACACCTGACAGTTGCATTATGTAAAAACTGGTAATCCACTTAAAGGAATCAACCTTGTGGGCATTATACCTGTAGCGTGTCAGTTAATCTTGTCCGGCCCTACAAACCGGCCCTAATGGACGACAAATAAGTAAAACTGTATACAAGATTATTATTAATAATTGTCCCAAGTTATAAAAGAATTTTTGTGCCATGTGCATTCAAATCAATTTTCTAAAACATTTTCAAAATGAGTTAGTTAATTGTATTTACCAGTGTAAACTGATGTATTTTTCCAAAAAGGCTAAGTGCAGGTACTATACGTAATAGGCTGGCTACTCCAGGCATCAATAATCAAGTCTCGCAAGCTCTAGATGTTAAAGTCTGTTGAATAAAGTTTCCTTTTTATTTGATCCGCCTGTGGATCTGTTTCAACTATTTTGTGATATTTAATATTACAATTTATTTAGTTGAAATGAATCTATCTTTTGCTTCCGCTGTGCATTTAAATTTGTGTTGTTTGACTATGATGATATCAATTACGTCACGATACTCCCCACCGAGCCCACCGGTAATACGTGGAAATATCGGGGTGTGACAGGTTGGTATCAGAGCCAACACTGAGTGAATTAAACACTAGCCTTCTGTGTTTAATCTCAGTTACACAGTTGCACATTCTCGAGTCTAGACAAAGAACATAGGACTAATCCTAATTCGTTTTATTTTGTCCTTATTTGTTTCCTTTGTTATTTTCTGATTAGCCCCTGCATGGGCAAGTCATTTCAATTAGAAGTCCCGTTTAGGGCAACCATGTACTTGTTTAAATTTTAATGGAACGATTAGATTTAAAATATCATTCCTTTTATAAGATCTACCATTATAATAAAATGGCAAAATCTAAAAAGGACAAGACCTAGCTCGTGTGTCATCTTAAGACAGAGCCAAGATGGTAGTTCCTCAATTAGATTCAGATCCTTGTTAACATCTCAATTTAGGATTGTTCTGCGTTAAATATTAAAAAAAATCTTAAAGGTAAAACCTAGCCTAAATGTCGTTGCAGACATGGCCAAGATGGTAAAACCTATTCAAAAGATTCAAATCCTTGTTAACATCTGAAGACATGTTAACATTGGTGGCAAAAATGTGATTCGATAAAATCGCATAAGTTATCCTTAAATTGGATTACTTCAATTTTCCTTATTAAAATAATCATCCCTCTAAAGATGAAGTGCCTACGGGCTATAATTAACGTCCTCTGAGACTAAAGACAGTGGTAGCCTACAACTCCCTGTCAAGAAAAGGTAACGAACTTTGATTCAAACCTTAATGCCTCGATTCCATAAAATCTGGGCTTATAAATTAAGCTTGTCTACGTGACTAGGCCTTTTTGTGCTATTATTAAATTATAATTAGGGATTGTAATAAAGATCCTGAATATGTATATACTTAACAAATTAACCAAAAAATAGTAATTAAAGACCATGGTTAAAAAATCGTCAAGAACGATAGTACTGTAAAGACTTCCAAATAAACCTTGTCCTTATTTTCTTTTATGTAGCAATTAAAGCTACGTGACTAGGTCAGAAGAGGTAAACAGTCATCCGGTGGAAAACCATGAAAATGCTAAGATACATGTGACCGGTGCAGAGCTGTAAGCATTAATAGATAATGTTGTTACAAAAGCTATAGAGCGGCAGTATAATGAATCTAGCGGGACTCGAAGTAGGACCCTATCCACACCGCATTCCAAGCCTAAGACTCATTCAAAGGTTCGCAGCAAGCCACCCTCTAAGAAAGATGATGATTGACATTCATCTAATCAACACAGTGCTCCATCCAAGAGGATAGTGTTCGATAATGAACCGCGTACCAAGTCCTGTACTTATAAGTACTTTGTTTCCTGCAAACCCCAGGATTTTACTGGGGAGAAAGGAGCGATTGATTGTATGACCTGGTTGGATGAAATGGACACCGTGGTCGATATCAGCGGTTGTGCTGAGAGGGATGTAGTGAAGTATGTATCCCAATCATTCAAGGGAGAGGTACTAGCATGGTGGAAGTCTCTCATACAAGCTGCTGGAAAGATCCCACTATACAATCTGACATGGGATCAATTTGTTGCTCTCATTAAGGAGAACTACTTCCCTCAACACGAGGTTGAGAGGATTGAGTCAGACTTTTTATCGTTGGTGATGAAAAAATTTAGATTGTCAAGCTTACCTCACAAGTTTCAATACCCTGTCTAGACTGGTTCCGTATCTGGTAACCCCGGAACCCAAAAGGATTGCTCGCTTCATTGGGGGTTTAGCCCCAGAAATCAAAGCCAGTGTTAAGGCGTCCAGACCTGCTACCTTTAGGTCAGCAGCTGATCTATCACTGTCTCTTACTTTGGATGCGGTCAGGCTGAGATCGCTTAAGAGTTCGGAAGAAAGTAAGAGAAAGCGTGAGGACGATAACTCACGACGATCTGAGAAGAAGCGAAAGGGTTATACGGACCACAAGAAGGAGTCTGGGTCCAACAAAGGTAATAAGTAAACAGAGGAAAAGCCAAAGTGCAAGACTTGCCAAAAACGCCACTTTGGAAAATGAAGACTTGAGTCCAAGTCTCAGTCAAGACCAGCTGCATGTGGGTTGTGCAAGTCTAAGGAGCACAAGACAGTAGACTGCAAGAAGATTAAGGATGCTACGTGCTTCAACTGCAATGAAAAAGGGCACATCAAAACCAACTGCCCTAAATACGCCAAGAAGCCTGAAGAGGTCAAGAAGACCAATGCAAGGGTCTTCCGTATGGATGAACGAGAAGCCGTTCAGGACGACAATGTGATTACAGGTACCTTCCTTATAAACGATGTTTATGCAAGGGTGTTATTTGATTCAGGTGCTGATAAGTCATTCGTAGATAATAAGTTTTGTAAGTTGCTGAATTTACCTGTTAAAACCCTAAGTGTGAAATATGAGGTGGAGTTAGCTGATGGTACCTTAGAAACAACCTCAACTGTGTTAGATGGATGTGTTATATCCATTAGGAACCACTCTTTTCCATTAACCTTACTTCCTTTGAAGTTAGTTGCTTTCGACATAGTAATAGGCATGTATTGGTTATCTCGTAACCAAGCCCTGATCGTTTGCAATAAAAAGCAAGTGGTGATCAAGACTCCGTCTGGTGAGCCACTTACCATTCAGGGAGATACCCAGTATGGACTGCCTGAGCAAGTGTGTATGCTCAAGGCATCTAGGTGTTTGAAGAAGGGTTGTGTCATTTATATGGCACAAGTAACTATTGATGAGCAAAAGCCTAAGATTGAAGATATTCCCGTCATCTCTGAGTCCCCTGAAGTTTTCCCGGAAGAACTACCTGGTTTACCACCAGATAGGCAAGTAGAATTCAGAATTGACATTATCCCTGGGGCAGCACCTGTCGCAAGGGAGCCTTACAGGTTGGCACCAACAGAGATGAAAGAGTTGAGGACTCAGTTAGATGAATTGTTGGCAAAAGGTTTCATTAGACCTAGCTCGTCTCCATGGGGAGCACCAATCCTGTTTGTGAAGAAGAAGGATGGGTCGATGCGTCTATGCATCGATTATCGCTAGCTCAATAAGGTTACTATCAAGAATAGATATCCATTGCCCAGGATCGACGATCTGTTCGATCAATTGCAAGGGGAAAGTTACTTCTCTAAGATCGACTTGAGGTCAGGCTATCATCAACTAAAGATTAAAGATGAAGATATACACAAGACTGCATTTAGGACTCGTTATGGTCATTACGAGTTCTTAGTGATGCCTTTTGGGCTCACTAATGCACCTGCCGCATTCATGGATCAGTGTTTCCTTACGGGACAGTGGAGATAGGCCATGAGGATGGCTGGTTGTTTAAAGTCAACGGGCATAGGCTAAAGGCGTATGTTGGAGGGCCCGTTGACCAGAGTGAGGAGGTTGTTACCCTCCACCCCAGGAACAAATGAATTCGGGGTGGTGAGTCTAGCTGAAGACTCGTAAATAAACTTAGCATGTTTGTGTATATGTTATTATTATTATTTTTTTTTTGTGTGGTTGTGTTCTTCTTTTTCAGGTTGCGGTTCGTTCTGGTCACGAGGGATGTTAGAGCTTGTTGCCGGCTCTCAGGTATGTAGTTCAGTCCTTTTTCTTGGCAGGAGATGCTTCGTGAGTGCCCCGGGTTCAAGGAGTTTTCTTTGTAAATCTCCTTTATCTACATCCTTAAAAAAACGAAGAAATATATTTGAAAAAGCCTTATCAATCGGCTTTGTTAGAAAAATTTTGGGAGTGAAAAGCGATACGTGTTGGTTAGCTCTCGGTTACTTATCATTTAGTTGTATAGTTCTATTTTCCTTGTGTTTCAAGTTAATCGAACCGTCGGGTTACAACCGTTTTAGCCACTTTTAAAAATCCACTTCCACACCCTTAACCCAAGCCAAGTTACAACCCAAACAAGACCTCATGATTTATGTTATATTTTTGTCGAGTGATTAGATTTGATCCTTCCACAAGCTTATGATATCGCATAGTTATCGTCTTGGCATCGAGTGTTCTAAACATACTCCATAAATTGTATGTGCATATATTTAGCCGAGTGTGTGTGAACATTGTGAGGTTGCAAGGTGAACTTGTAGAGATTTCCATGATGGACCATTGCTCATAAACATATTTTGCATGCTTCTTGGTTTTTCCTTTATGTCAAGTACCCCTTGATTGTTACAACCCGAATTATTTATTTGTGCTTATGAAATGCTAGTTGAGATGATTGCCATTGAGAGAGTTTTATTTATTTTAGTTTGCTTGAGGACAAGCAAAGTTCAAGTGTGGGGATGTTTGATGTATAAGAATTTATACATCTTTTAAACGTCAAATATGCCGTGTGTATGCGAAAACTCTTTGTATTTTCATTGATTTTGGTACTCATTTGAGTTGTTTGTGAAAATACAGGTCCGGGCTTTAGCCCGGTGATGAAACGAAGGCTTATGGAGCAAAATGGAGCAAAAATGAAACATTCCATCAAACTGCCAGATATGGCACTACCGTGCCAAACAGTGGCACGACCGTGCCAAGCCTCCCGACGCCGGCACTCTCACAAGCACTAGCAGTCAACAAGCACAGCCATCGCAGATCAGAGTCCACACTACAGTGCTGATCATAAGCACGACCGTGCCAGGTCAAAAACATCTTCTGATCAGCTCATTTCCGAGATCGTACCAGCCATTACCGAGCAATCATCGACACGCACGCCCACGCCGTGGCCCGGCACGGTCGTGCCACCTCAGAAACGTTTGAGCGAGATTTTTCCCAAAATGGTAGCAATCATGGTCAACACACGAAAAAGTAGCTTTGACACTTGCCAAGCACGACCGTGCCAAAAGGTGGCATGGTCGTGCCATTCTCCCAGCAGCTTAAATACGAGTTTCTAGCTCATTTGGAAGGGAGTTGGAGCATTTTGGTGGAGTTTTCTCTCAAAAATCTGGTCTTGGAAGCTTGTTGGAGCCAATAAGGAGCTTTGAAGAAGACTAATTCACTTGAAGATCTACTCAAAACATCATTTAATCTTGTCTTTAAACTTGGTTAGCTACTTGTTACATTATGAACAATTTATGCTTTCTTGCACTTGATTTGGTAGTTATGAGCCTTATGGGCTAAACATTTGTGTTGTCTAAACTTTGTTGAAGCTAATGAATATGTGATAACATGGAAGTAGATGTGATGATTGTTTTTTGTTAATCTTCATGGTGACACTTGATCTTGTTCTTGGAGTTCATGTACATGTTTAAAGTCCTTGTTCTTGAATGTTTGGTCATTAGTATTTACATGTTGTGTTGGAAAGCCCATGTAAAGATTATGATTATTGAATCTTGTTAACTTGTTAGTATGATTCATAACATGAAACTAGGAATGGTAATTGTTAATATGATATGAATGATGATTTGAACATGTGTATGGATTCTTGCATCTAGATTTGGAAAGATCAAAAGTATGTTTATATGAATTCTATAGTTTGTGTTCATGTTAGTTTGATGATTTAGGCCAAAGTTGTTGTCTAGCATGACCATGCTTGTGGTTCATATCAAGAACATGATGATAGTGCCACTTACTTGAAACCAAGTTAGGGTGATTAGTGTGTTGTTCATATTAGTTTTCCCTAATTTGAAGAGTTAGGAGTTTTGACAAACAAATAACTCATGATTAAAGATTAACATCAACTTAGCAAGTGAACTTAAAAGAAATAATTTTTAGGTGATTAGAATGTTAATTCATTTTAAGTTTTCCTAAGAATTATAATACTAGGAAGCCTTGATTGGGGACTTAGTAGAAATTAGAACTTGCATCATCACTAATTCTTCCCCTTTGTTGTCACATGTTTGTTAGTGGATACTTAATTTAGGCAACCTCTATTAGATATTGTTATTTTCTAGAATCTTTAGTAATTTGTTTTATTGCATGTTAATTTAGGAAAACCAAACCCATTAATTGAAAAGGCTTTAAAGTAAAAAAAGTTTAGTATCGAGACACCGCGTCCACGGATTGATATCCGGTTCTTACCGATAGACTATATTACCACTCGACGGGTACACTTGCCCTTTTGTGAGTGTATTTTAGTTCTTAGGTGAAAATCATTTTAAAACTAAATTTGTGTGAAAGAAAATTCATTTATAAAAATATAATTAATTCACGCACATCAAAACCCAACTCAAACTTTAACGATAATCACGAGATCAAAACCTCAACGTAAGTTAACAAAGTATAACCTTATTCAGGAAGCACTTGGGCATTCGTTGATTGGTTTATCGATCAGTCGGGCAGGGTATCGTTTCAGGGATTAGGGTTTAATACACTCACATAGAGAGAAATAAAGTGACGAGGGATATAGAGATCGATTTCAGAAATAAAAAATGAGCAATTGAATCTGTCCCAGACCTGGCCCTTATATAGCCCATGTTGATCTCTCCCGCGCGTCGCGGGAGGAGACAGGGTATCTCCCGTGTGGCGCCTAGGCGGTCGGCCTGGCCTAGACCTACCACGTCACCAGCATAGGTCTAACACGTGTCGGGTCGCGATGACACGTGTTCTCCAGCGTTTTTTTTTCGCCTAATCGCGGGTTTTTCTCGATTTTCGTGTCGGTTCATATCACGTATGCTCGGGTCTTGATCCTAAAATGTTTGGTTTTTATTTATGAGTTTAATAGGGGTATTTTTGTGCGGGTTGGCCCATCAACCACTAAGTTTTCGTAACTACTAAGTTTTCTGATTTATTATCACAAGTTTCGTCGAGCACACTTGGGATTTTGATTACGAGTTTATTCGAGATAATTTTTTAGGGCTGTTACATCCCCCCACCTTGTTTTAAATCTCATCCTCGAGATTCACTAAAACAAGTATGGGTATTTCCATCTTATCTTCGATTCCAATTCCTAAGTACATCATGTTTTGAATTCCACTTCACTTTGACCAGAACTAATCTATTATGCTTTGAGCTTCTTAATTTCTTTTTATCTTGGACCTATAAAGGCCTTTTAATGAACTTTACCTCTTGAAGAAATATGATTAATGATTCATCAGCATTTCCTTAAGTTGTATACATGAAATGTATACCAGTCATTTCTTTTGGCAACTTTAGCTGCTAAGCTACTGGTCCGATTTCGAATAGTCCAACAAACCTTAGCCTTAATTTTCCTTTCTTGTCGAATCGGACTATTCCTTTCTACGGTGAGACTTTTAGTAGTATTCTTTCCCCTATTTGAAATTCTAACGGTTTGCCGATCTCATGGCCTGATGGTTGCTTTTCTCTTATTTGTGCCCAACATATCGGATGGCACTTTCATCCATAACATCCTTTAAATAGGGCAACATTAATACTTGTATGATAAATATTTGTTTATTGGAGAATTCGTATGAGTGGCAAGTGATCGTCCCACTTTCACCAATATATATCACACATGCACTTAGCATGTTTTCTCATGTTTGTATTGTTCTTTCATCTTGCTCATAATAAGTTGTACTCAGATTCAGTCGAGTTTCCATGCCTTTTTGAAAACTTTCACAGAAATGAGAAGTGAAATAACTGTCTTGATCAGATAAAATGGATGGTAGGACTCAATGTAACATGACTATTACGTTCACATACAGCTTAGCTAATCATTTTAAAAGCTTCCTTCATTGGTAGGAAATTTGCAACTTAGTCAGTCGATCCACAATCACTCAGACTGTGTCATTACGATTTCTTGTTTTGGGAAATTTGGTAACAACATCCATTTGTTATCAATCTCATTTCCTTACTGGCAATTTTAATTGTTGAAGTAAACCTAAAGGTTTCTAATGCTCAGTTTTAACTTGTGAACAAGTTAAACATTTCGAAACTTGTTATGCCCTTATTTATTCCTATCTATCATAAATTCTTCTTCAAACCTTGATACATCCTAACACTTCCAGGATGCATCATATACTTAGATTTATGAGTTCCTTCGAGAATTCTTTTTAGTAGGGTTCCTTAACTAAGTACCCAATTTCTCTTTTTATGAAATCTCTAGATTCCATTTACATCCTTCTTTTATCATGCCTTTTAATCGTTTAGTCTTATTAGAAATTTTCACTTCCTGGGTACTTCTCAATTGCTCTATTAAATCTATTTACAGATTTAATCTAAGGGTACATGCTCGTTTTGGCCGCTTATGACACTTAGCATCAGCTACTACATTAGCTTTACCTTTGTGATATTGAATTTCACAATTATAGTCACTTAGAGATTCCATCCAGCATTTTTGCCTCATGTTTAGTTCCTTTTGCCCAAAAAACATATATTAAACTTTTATGGTCTGTACATATAATGAATTTACTACCATATAGATGTTCAAGGACCGACAATGTTCTTTTGTTTAGAGGCGCTTCCATTTCGTGGAAGACTAAGAAACAATATGTCGTTTCCCGATCCTCTGCTGATGCAAAATGTCGTGTTATGGCTAGCACGATCAAGGAGGTTTTGTGGATGCGCTAGTTACTAGACGTTTTGCAAGCTCCTCATACTTGTCCTGCATCTTTGTCATCTCAGCGTCATATCAATATTTCTTTCATCCTTCCCTTTCATCAACAAACTTATTTTATGCTTCCCCTTCTTATTACCCTTTTTTTTTAATTTTTTTTAACAATCAATTTCTTTTAATTTTGCTAAATAATTAATTACGAGTTTTTAGGATCCCGCGCCTTGCGATGTGATTGTCAAACGAACCAAAATAAACATAAAATTTTTTAATGTATTATCAAAAACAATAACTAAATCGAAACGATAACAAAACCAAATTAGTTTTACGGTAAAAAATTGGATAGAACCTAAGAAAATATAATTAGCAATATTAAAAGAAACAGATTTTGCTACGTAATGAAATTAATCGATAGTATTAAATACTAATTTATTGTTATTATTAATAAAAAAATTTTGAACGACAAATTAGGATCACTGACAGACCACTGGAGTATTATCGTGCCACCAGCAGAACCACCCGATCATATCCATCTTTACTAGGCTATAATGCCTATATACCAATTCAGGAGGAAACCCAATAAATCTGGGAAAAACCCCCCTTTGTGAGAATCGAACCCAAGACCTAATGGTTTCAACGCTTTATCCCATCTCCAATATGCCACTAGGCTATAATGCCATGGGCATTATTAATAAATATTACATTTGATTTATTATATGTCTCAGCTCTCAAAATACCATTACCACATTAATATTTACTTACTATAAAAAGACATTCTAACTTGCATACATATATTCCACAATAAAGTTACACTTTAGAAACGAAAATAAAAAAAAACCAAAACAATGCAATGTGCATATGGGTAGTGGACCCAATATCCTAGAATTTAAAGGGAAAAAGTAAAGTATTAGATGTGTTATTGATTTTTTTTGAAAGGTGTAGATCGATTGGAAACCTACTACCGACTGCGCTTCAACCTTTTTTAATGGAAGCACAATCACCCGGGTTCGAATGAGGGGGAGTGCAGTGCAGAGCCCTTCCTCGCACCTCGTGGAAACTTAATCCCGACTGCTAGGCTCGAACCCGTAACCCTGGTCAGAAACCCCACCAAGGTGGGTAAACCTTACCACCTCACTTGCAGTTAACGGGGATCGAACCTGAGCCTCATTTGAGAACTCAAACACTTTCCACCATTGGACCACAAGGTCATTGTCTAATGTGTTGTTGATAAATGGGAGTAGATTATATGCATGATGCACCAATAAAAACATACTAAAACTGAAAGTGCATATGTGAGGATAGTGAATTTTACAAATTAATACAGGGGAAATTACAATTGATTTAAGATATTTAATAATTAGATTAAATAATTTTGTTAATAACACAATAATAAGATACATAAAATCACATTAGCTCATTATATTAAAACTTATAAAACTACAACTAAAATACAAAGTATTACTTTTTATTAAATAGAGTAAATTACGTTTTTGGCCCCTGTGATTATATCACTTTTACTATATTAGCCTAAAATAAGAATTTTTAACATATCTGCCCCCATGGTCTCTATAACTAACCATTTTGACCCCTAAGTCTAACCATTTTGGCCCTCATGGTCTCTATAACTAACCATTTTGGCCCCCCCATGATCTCTAGACTTAGGGGCGAAAATGGTTAGTTATAGAGACTATGAGAGCAGATATGTTAAAAATTCTTATTTTGGGCTAATATAGTAAAAGTGATATAACCACAGGGACCAAAAACGTAATTTACTCTATTAAATAAGACATACATATAACATTACCATCTCCACCAGAAACCACTCATTCAACCCTATTCCCAACTGGCACCTCAGCATCATATCAACATTTCTTTCATTCTTCCCTTCCGTCTACAAACTTATTTTATGGTTCCCCTTTTCTTTTTTTAATTTTTTTTAAAACAACCAGTTTCTTTAATTATGCTAAACATTTAATTGTTAAAATTAATTTAACATTTTAAATAATTAAATTAAATAATTTTGTTAATACCAAAATAAAATACATAATATAACATCACCATCTCCACCAGAAACCACTCATTCACCCCCACCCCGACACACTTTCAGTCTTTCACCATCCCCATGACGAACCACCTTATCTACCGCCTCCCAAAGCTGACCGGAAACCACCCTCACCCACCTTCTCCATGGCTTCGGAAAACTCAAAAAAGGAACATGCTCAAGGTGAGATTAGACCGTGGGGTATGGGGCAGGGGTTTGGGCGTGGGTTGGGGGAAACGCCCAAGCCACCACCCCGGGTGGGCTTGGGTTTGGGCGTGGCCCTTGGGGCTTGGCTTTCAAGCCGGGCGTGGGGCGGTCTGGCCATGCTAGTTGGCTGAATCTCATTGGCTCACCCGCCACGTCAAGAAGTTTTTTAAATTTTGAATTTTAAAATTCAAACGGTCCCCCCATCTTCTCGAACCGCCACGCGGGTCTCCCAAAGGCCTATATATTGTAACCCCAACCCACTGGTCCCCCCATCCCACGAACCCAACAACCCCACCGGCTACCCACTTCTCTCGAACCGCTACCCCACTGGTCCACCCCATCCCACGAACCCAACCTCGCTATGACATCCTGGACTCATGAAGAGGAAATTGCTCTTGTCACAAGCGTCGTTGACGCTATGAAGGGTCGGCCACCGGGCCAAACAAAATATTGGGTAGAAGCATTCCAAGCCTACCGACATAACGTCGGTAACGACCGCCACAACCTCAACGCGTGCCAACATAAATGGCGCGAGCTACGGCCCAAGCTCGAGCGTTTCAAGGCTTACTACGAAGCAGTTCCCGGTGGCGAGTTAAGCCACGAGGACCGGGTGGCGGTGGCTAACATAGAATTTCGAGGCAAGGAAAAAAAGGCGTTCGACAAGATCGACCTTTTTGAAATTTTTTAATGCTTTAGGTTTGTTATTTTTAGGATTATGTAATGTTTTAAATTTTAATGAAGTTGTAGGTTTTTTTATAATTGTTGTGTGATTTTTTATAATTTTTTTTGTATTTTTTTTAATTACTCTGTCACGCGGTGCACCCAACCCACGTCCCGCCATACCCCGCAGACACGTAACCAGGAGGTGGGGGGGGGGGGGGGGGGCTACCATTCCACGTGTCACCAAATGCCCCAACCCAAACTCAACCCTCGCCCCACCATACCCCACGGTCTTAAACTGGAGGCGTGGGGTTTATCGATCACCCCATCCGACTTGTACCTTCCCCAAAGCTATTCCCGAACTTTTTTTCTTTAATTTTGATATATCTTTTTAATTATTTTTAACAACTAGTATTAAATTTTTAGACAATTAGTTGTAGTCTGATATATCGATTCAAACACGTGTTTATACCACTTATGAGACAAAATATATGTCTATTGTATTAGTCTTGTTTTTTTTCTTTTTGTTAGGGTGTAATATTTGTTAGCTACTGGCTACGAGCTTTTTTTTATGTTGAATATTGTGTTTCGTTTGGTTGGCAAAAGAGACAAAATATATTTTTAAACAACTCTGTTTACATTAAAATTTATATTAGAATGTTTAGAGAAAAAAAAAAAGATATACAAGACTGTTTATTTTAGCAATTACAATAAAAACGGTGAGGTGAAGAGATTTTTGTTAGATTAAACAAAGAAAATGTGTTTTTGAATTGAGCTCTCATATATGTTGTGGCCTTGGTCACGAAGGAAGAGGCCACGACCCCTCGCGGTGTTGGTGGCGTGGTCTTTAGGGCGTTTTTGGAGCTAATGTGGCTTACGCCTTAAATCATAACACTTAGTCTAAAGATAAAACACAATAAATATCATAATATTTTAAGTAATGATTGAATAGTTAATAACAAATAAAAAATTTAAAGATAAGTATACGTTAAACTAAATAATAATAATAATAATAATAATAATAATAATAATATCAATAATAAATATAAAAAAATAACCTTAATAGATGATATTAACTCAACTAAGAATGATACATTTTGCTTCTAGTTCCACAAAAGATATAACAAATAAACCCATGAAGGGGTTTTCATAGAAGTTGGTCATATCCCGCATTTACTTCTATTGTGGTTTTACGTTAACAAAAGGTGTGTGTGAATAGACCCAACATTATAGTAAGGATGTTTGTGTCAAATACCGACATTAATCCATTTTGTTTCTTCCTCTCTAGTTCAATTATGATGTTTATCAATTTTTGTTTTTTTTACACGCGTCTAATATATTGTTTCTTGAATATTTATTACAAGTATGTACATTATTATGGTTTAGTTATATAATATTTCCATCATGTATTAAGCAAAGTTACCTAAGTAATCTAATGTATGACACATCGATCTAATCGTGGGTGGTCAGGTCCCTAGACCACATATATGAAGAAAATAGAGTCTAGAGTATTCAATTCTGGAATACGTGTGAGCATATATTTAACTATTTATTCTTTGCCATCTTTATTATAATTTGACTTATTTAAGATAAGTTTTACACGTAAAAGCTTATTTGTAATTAGGATGAACCTTCTGCTTCTTTCACTAAATAAGATACGCCAACTTGAAAGGTTACGGATCTATTTTTTTTAAGATGTCCCTTTAAATACGTGTGATAAATCAATTTAATTACTCTATATCCCACATAAAAGACAAGTGTCAAAAACTAGATGACATGAAAAAAATGGTCTAGATATATAGAGCTCAATATTACACTTGACTAAAAATGTTGTATTGTATTGTATTGATTATTGTTGTATCAACTAGGGTTACAAGGGGTCTAGATATATAGAGCTCAATATTACACTTGACTACCCTCAAGTCTACTACAATAACATAAATGGTCTATTATTCATCCACCGGCTACACGTTACGAGCGATTGTAACTTGAAATGTTTTGACGAGTTCAAGCAATCTGTTGTGGTGAGCGGTGGACTAAATCCTCATGAAGGATGAAGACATGTTATTTCTGCTCGGGTTTCCAATGGCTATTGTTATCGACTGTCTTGAGTGAATTGCATCGGCAGTGGCGGCACACCGCCCTATCTAGGGTTTTATGACGGTGGAGTGAGCTCTAGCTCTAATTCAAAATTGAATCAAGATTGTTGTATTGTATCGATTTTTGTATCAACTAGGGTTACAATGGGTCTATGTATCACTACAAGAAAACGGAGCTTTAGTGGTGATATTTGTCGTCGCTAAAGATGCTAAAAGTCGTCGCTAATGCCTTTAGCGGCGACAGGTCGTCGCTAAAGGGTCACCACTAATGGTTGGTCACGAATTCCCAGTTGTCGTTGCTAAAGATATCGCCGCTAAAAGTGAACCACTTTTAGCGGCGACTTTTGCTGCTATTTCCAGTAATACCCAAATACAATTACATGCACATGCACATTTTTAAGTGTTTCCAAAACATACATGGACCAAAACGTTCATAAGTATACAAAGAATTAAACTGTAACAAAAGTTGTTATGAGAAGCTAAGGTAGTAAGGTACCAAGTGGTTATACAAAATCAATGCAAAGTGTGAGCAACAATGAGAACATCATTCTTTTTCTTTTTTTTACTAAAAACGAAGTCGTACTGTGGTAGTGGACCTAGAATTAGCGCAACTAAATCACAGTGTAGGTTCATGATTTCGGACCGAAACCCGTGATAAGTGTGTGATTATGTTCAAGACGGGAGAGATTAGAGAATAACAAACAACTTCTTTGTATTAATCCGGTTGTATAACATTACAAAGCGGCCCAATTACAAGATAACCGAACAATACCAAAGGAGTATACATCTGGGGAGAGACCAAGTGGTGATCTCTCCCCCATACTAAAACTTCATCTCAAACTCACTGAGAACTCTCTCTCAATGAGCTCTCACTCTCTCTCATTTTGCAAATGACCAAGGGGTTGCTATTTATAGCCCCACCCCTTGTCTTGCAAACAAACACGGTCAAACACATAACCCACTCGTTTGACAACTTCAAACGAGCGGGTCAATACACATTCGTTTGACCGTTTCACTAACTATTACATAATCAGCATAAAATAAAACTAATCTATTCGAACAGCATCGGACACAAAACTGCACCAACAAATTCCCCCTTGTCCGTTGCTGTCGAATGCTGAAAATGCAACTGCAATCGATCTTCAGTCAAGTATTTGTTGAAGTTATCTTCTCTGTGTTAACAAATTCCCCCTTGACCGATGATCCAGGTAAGTAGTATCTTTGTCACACCCCAACCGATGGCGGAATCATCGGGGCATGGCACTGAGCGAAACAGATTGTCCAGAAGTTCCCATAACAATTAACAACATTATTCAATTAAAGTAATACGTCCCATACCGTATCTCAAACAGTAAGTCAATTATTACAGACAAAAATCTAGGTAAATATTCTGTTCCGACAACTCAGATTTAAATAGACATCAATTGTTTATCTGCTTCTAGAGACCCTTGATTCGTTATCTACAGACAACTATTTGTTGGGCTCTAAAGCTTTATTCTAGCTTCAAATTCCTACCACATATGCATCCTAAGCACCTGTCACAAACGTTAAAATAAAGTCAATACATAAAATGTAAAGGTGAGCATACAAGTTTGATAATAGTATATAGAGTTCGAATTCGTTTACGCATAACCAGCACGTACACATAGTGAAATGAAGCAGATGAGTAAATCCCAATTCTGGGTAAAATAATATCCAAGTCTGGATATTTGGGCGGAAGTATTAATCTCAGGATTTTCGTCCTTTGCTAATGGGAGAAAGCGCAAGGATTTATGTTCTCCTTTGGGCGTGTGATTATAGATTGCTGATTACTTTCCTCCTTTTGCAAGACCAGTGCGCGGCTGCGCAAGGTTAAAAGGTGAAAAGGCAGAGTCGTGGTATGGTCCCAAATACTTATCATGAGGTTTTTGGGACCTTACCCCTTCAAGTCCCCCCCATTCTAGTGTTGTACTTATGCAAATAAGTGGAGCACTGGACTTATGAGTGGGAAATGCTTTTGGGCGCGAGAAATAAGAAATCTTCTATGAGAAGATTGAATTTGAATTTTGTGAAGATTTTTTGAAAATCTTTGACCTTCAATGAGACTTGGTACAGTAAATTGAGTGACAACCTGTCATTGTCAGTTGTTTCTCACTGTCCGTGTCTTACACGCGCGCGTGTAAACGCGTGTGTGTCTGACATTTACTTTTTCTGCTGCTTGGAGCACTGTGATATTCGGAAAAGTCGCAGTGACGGTTACCGATGCTATTTATTGCGATGGGTATATAACGTTTGGGTAACCTCCTCTGTGCAATCATTGCTTTGTTTGAAAAACTTTTCCTCATTCCTTTTTTGGAATTTGAAGAAAGGTGATACCTTCTCGGATTGGCGTGTATGCCAAGATTGGTTGCAGGGGATACTTCCGCCTAGCGAAATTAAGTTTTAGGAAAATCAACCTTATGAACAGACCTATCAGTCTTATCTTGCAGAGACTGCTTCTCATGTTTCTACTACTCACCGCATAGTGCGTGAGTGGTATAGTATGCATAAAGAGCAGGCATCTTTCATGGCATCTCAAAAGAAGTTTGCTAAAGATGAAAAACATGTGGCCCAGTTGAAGGCTAAACTAGAAACTGAGCGAGCCAAGTTTGAAGCTGAGCGTAAGACTGAGGAATGGTCTGTTGCTGGTTGGAAGAGAAAAGCTGAAGCTGAAGCTGCTCTCCTGTCTGAGGAACGCAAAAATTGGAGGAGAATTTGCGAGAAAGACAATGCTGAGAAGGCGAACCTTCGTAATATCATTAATAACCTCAAGGCTGAGGTTGAAAAATTGAAGAATCAAGATGCGGAGGTAGAGAGATTGAAGAAAGAGAAAGCTGATGTAGAAGCTGCGCTGGCGGAAGCGCGTTCTCATAGGGAACGTAGTGAGCAACGGGAGGTACAAGTTCTCGCCACTCTTGCCCTTAGAGATAGAGAGTTAGAGGAACTTACTGCTTTGGTTTCTGACCAGGAACAATTAAAGAAGGATCTGGAGCTTGCGCATTCCGAGAATACTGAAACTTCCCGCCGTTTGGCCGAGATTGAAGAAAAGCTAGAAAATTCAGAAACGGCGCGGGTTACAGCGAAAAGCAAGCTTGAACCTTTAAAAACTGATATGGCCTGGTTAAAAGATCGCGGGATTTCCTGTGTAAGTTTCTATTCTCTTTTTGGTTTGTTAATGCGCTTTCTTGATACTTTTTCTTGATTTCGTAGGTTGCTGAATCTGTGTTAAATTCTCAAGAGCTGGATAAAACTGTTGCTAATCTGATGGTTGCTGCGCAACGAGATGGGTATGCGCAAGGTTATGCAGAATGTTCCCAGCATGTGAATAATGCGTTGAAGGTTAACTGGGATGATAGCAAGTCTGCAACCTTTGGCGTGAATACTGCTGCCGCGCTTACTTCCATGAAAACGGAGTTTAACAATTTGCAACTTCCGGTTATGGAACTAATAAATGTGGCGCTGCAATCGGACGATCACGTGGCGCAACTTAGAGAAATCTTTCCGGATGAGGGTGAAGATTTAGAGTAGTATGAAATTGTATTGAACAATTTTTTAAGTAGGGTGTAAATCCCTGTTTCGATGGTGCGCTGTTGCGCAAGTATTCTAAACACTGCCGTGTTTTGGAGCGTATCTGTACGCTGAAAATAGTATGTTTCTATTTGTTTTGTTGAATGACTTTACAATATTTTGCATGAGTACAGTTGCTTTTATTGAGTAAGGCGAATGAAGTTGGCGTAAAGCTCATGTGTGAATTTTTGGTCGTTTGTGACGTGATCACTGACCTCGCATGGAGCTTGCTTTATACTACCATAATGTTTTTGCGCTTACTAAAAGAAATTGCATGCACTTTGTAAACACAAAAATAATAGAAACTTTGTAATTTTACTCGTGGATAGAGCTCAGAGGCTTTACAAAGTTTTTCTGATAATTAAATGGAACTTAACTTACTCTCTGATAGTTCCGCCGTATTTGATGGGTCATGTCTTTCTGCGGGATACTTATAGAGTCGTCACTTAGGTTTTAGCCCGTTTGCTTGGGCCTTCTTCTCCCCGGGTAATCTGCTTAATCTCCTTGCGCATATTCTGGAGTAAATGCGTGAGTTCTCCATTCTTGAGGGCTTTCTCTATCTCTGTGCGCAGAGATATGCAGTTGTTAGTGGTATGCCCGTTGTCTTTATGATATTCGCAGTATTGCGCCGGGTCTTGACCACGTTTACTCTTCATCGGGATCGGAGTTTTGAATTGATAGTCCTCAGTACTTAGAACCTCCGCCGGGGTCTTTGTTAGGGGAGTCCACTGCCTCTCCCTATTTTCTTGTTTGTTTTCCCTTTGTGCAGAGAGTTTGTTAATTGTTGTGCGGGCATCTTCAGAGGAACGACTTCCTGATGACTCGCGCCATGATTTTTTGAACCTCCTTTCACCGGTTAAGCTTAAATCCGCGGGCCTATTGTGCGGCGGTGGCGGCCTGTTTGTTGTGAGATTTTTCTCAGTTTGCGCATAAACTTTGGCCGCCGCCATTATCTTTTACCAACTTGTTGGAAGGCCCTCTGTTCCGGATAAGACTTTAACCATGTCATCACACCTAACCGCGTACTTGAACTGAGCACGGATTAGTTGTTCATGAACACCGCCAATTTCTAACACTTCCTTATTGTATCTAGTGATGAAATCCTCTAGATTTTCGTCATCACGACGCCATATATTCATGACGTCGGAAGTGTCTCTAATGGAGCGCCGCTGCTGGCTGAAGTGTGTTAAAAACTTGTTACGCAGATCCTTCCATGATTCGATCTGTCCAGTTGGTAGGTTATCAAACCAGATTCGCGCTGGGCCAGTTAATGTTTGTACAAACAAATGACACCATAGCGGAAGGGTCCAACCTCCAACTAAACCCGCGCTGGTAAACACTCTCAGATGATCATCGGGGTCTGACAACCCATTAAACTTCCCTATGTTGGATGGTAATTTTGCCTTCTCTAATGGAGCTAGAGCTATTTCCAGTATGAACTTCGAGTTTTCCGCTGCTTCTGCAGGGCGGTAAACTAAGTCATAATTATGCTCTGCCTCAGGGTTATAAACCGCTCGAGGACTGCATTTGTTATAGTTTGGCTGCAGTCTGTTGAATACACTGGTGTTTGCACTCGAACGATATGTTTGATCGGATTCATCGGTGTGAGTGTCCCGTTGGGAACCCAACCTATCATGAACCGATTGTCTTCGACGAGGGTGTGGTTCATCATGGTGTTGTCTCTGCTAACCGCCTGTCTGAGTGTATTCTCGTTGTGATGTAGATTTGGCATGAACTTCTGTATCATCATAAGTTGATTCTTCTCGCTGGGATGCATGAGCTCTAGATCCCGGCCTCCGTGATTGAGTTAGAGGAGCAGTCTGAGCACACAACTGTGTGTACACTGCGTTTAATGCCCCTTGGGACCGGACATACCATGATATCGGAGTTTCTCCTGGTGGTAAAATTGACTGAGCAGGGTTTGCTGGTAACATTCCTGGAGTAACAGGATCATTTGCTCGATTGGATTGAACCTCATTATCGTCTGAGGCCTCTTCTACGATTCCTTCTACTTGTAAATTGTTTCCGACGTTTGGTCGAGGACCAGGTTGCCGGTGAGATGACGAATTTTCTGCCATGTGCAAAACAGAAAATGAAATGAACTGAATCGAAACGAGATAGAAACTAGAAAACTGAGGAATCGGTGGGCGCCAATGAAGAAACACTAGATAAATGGTCGGAACCGAGATATCTAGGGGGTTTGAATCCGCATAAAAAGGTTAGCTCTCTCTCGATGGATTCAGTTGCAGCTGATCTTCTTCTCCGATGGTTCTGCAAAACAGAACACCGTCAGCCTCGCCAAGGGGAGAAGGGGGTTCTCTCATTGACCCGACTCCGGTGTGAGAATAAGTATTGATAATGAAGAAGAAGATGTGTTTGAATAGTGTGTATAGTCTGCCTTCATACCTGAACAGTTCTCGTATTTATAACCGGGAGTTTGGGAGGGAAAACCTGTTATTGAAAAGATGACGGAAGATGCTCACGCCGTGACGGTTACATTTTCTTCCGTTAAGTTCTTTGATCTGATGTCAAGTTGTCTTGATCCGATGTGAATGCACACGGATCGTGGTTAGATCAGAGGCTGGGGATTTGCCACGTGTAATGTGATCAAGTGGTGATTACCCTTTAAGTGCATGCCTCCGTTGTGATTTCAGGGGCGTCTGTGATAGTGACACATGTCCAGACGGTTATAACCGTCTGGGTGGTGCACGATTATATTCCTTCTAGAAGATTACTGTTATAATCTGGTGTGGCACCTTATTGTGTGGAGGCAGATGAGTAAATCCCAAGTCTGGGTAAAATAATATCCAAGTCTGGATATTTGGGCGGAAGTATTAATCTCAGGATTTTCGTCCTTTGCTAATGGGAGAAAGCGCAAGGATTTATGTTCTCCTTTGGGCGCGTGATTATAGATTGCTGATTACTTTCCTCCTTTTGCAAGACCAGTGCGCGGCTGCGCAAGGTTAAAAGGTGAAAAGGCAGAGTCGTGGTATGGTCCCAAATACTTATCATGAGGTTTTTGGGACCTTACCCCTTCAAGTCCCCCCAGTCTAGTGTTGTACTTATGCAAGTAAGTGGAGCACTGGACTTGTGAGAGGGAAATGCTTTTGGGCGCGAGAAATAAGAAATCTTCTATGAGAAGATTGAATTTGAATTTTGTGAAGATTTTTTGAAAATCTTTGACCTTCAATGAGACTTGGTACAGTAAATTGAGTGACAACCTGTCATTGTCAGTTGTTTCTCACTGTCCGTGTCTTACACGCGCGCGTGTAAACGCGTGTGTGTCTGACATTTACTTTTTCTGCTGCTTGGAGCACTGTGATATTCGGAAAAGTCGCTGTGACGGTTACCGATGCTATTTATTGCGATGGGTATATAACGTTTGGGTAACCTCCTCTGTGCAATCATTGCTTTGTTTGAAAAACTTTTCCTCATTCCTTGTTTGGAATTTGAAGAAAGGTGATACCATCTCGGATTGGCGTGTATGCCAAGATTGGTTGCAGGGGATACTTCCGCCTGGCGAAATTAAGTTTCAGGAAAATCAACCTTATGAACAGACCTATCAGTCTTATCTTGCAGAGACTGCTTCTCATGTTTCTACTACTCACCGCATAGTGCGTGAGTGGTATAGTATGCATAAAGAGCAGGCATCTTTCATGGCATCTCAAAAGAAGTTTGCTAAAGATGAAAAACATGTGGCCCAGTTGAAGGCTAAACTAGAAACTGAGCGAGCCAAGTTTGAAGCTGAGCGTAAGACTGAGGAATGGTCTGTTGCTGGTTGGAAGAGAAAAGCTGAAGCTGAAGCTGCTCTCCTGTCTGAGGAACGCAAAAATTGGAGGAGAATTTGCGAGAAAGACAATGCTGAGAAGGCGAACCTTCGTAATATCATTAATAACCTCAAGGCTGAGGTTGAAAAATTGAAGAATCAAGATGCGGAGGTAGAGAGATTGAAGAAAGAGAAAGCTGATGTAGAAGCTGCGCTGGCGGAAGCGCGTTCTCATAGGGAACGTAGTGAGCAACGGGAGGTACAAGTTCTCGCCACTCTTGCCCTTAGAGATAGAGAGTTAGAGGAACTTACTGCTTTGGTTTCTGACCAGGAACAATTAAAGAAGGATCTGGAGCTTGCGCATTCCGAGAATACTGAAACTTCCCGCCGTTTGGCCGAGATTGAAGAAAAGCTAGAAAATTCAGAAACGGCGCGGGTTACAGCGGAAAGCGAGCTTGAACCTTTAAAAACTGATATGGCCTGGTTAAAAGATCGTGGGATTGCCTGTGTAAGTTTCTATTCTCTTTTTGGTTTGTTAATGCGCTTTCTTGATACTTTTTCTTGATTTCGTAGGTTGCTGAATCTGTGTTAAATTCTCAAGAGCTGGATAAAACTGTTGCTAATCTGATGGTTGCTGCGCGACGAGATGGGTATGCGCAAGGTTATGCAAAATGTTCCCAGCATGTGAATAATGCGTTGAAGGTTAACTGGGATGATAGCAAGTCTGCAACCTTTGGCGTGAATACTGCTGCCGCGCTTACTTCCATGAAAACGGAGTTTAACAATTTGCAACTTCCGGTTATGGAACTAATAAATGTGGCGCTGCAATCGGACGATCACGTGGCGCAACTTAGAGAAATCTTTCCGGATGAGGGTGAAGATTTAGAGTAGTATGAAATTGTATTGAACAATTTTTTAAGTAGGGTGTAAATCCCTGTTTCGATGGTGCGCTGTTGCGCAAGTATTCTAAACACTGCCGTGTTTTGGAGCGTATCTGTACGCTGAAAATAGTATGTTTCTATTTGTTTTGTTGAATGACTTTACAATATTTTGCATGAGTACAATTGCTTTTATTGAGTAAGGCGAATGAAGTTGGCGTAAAGCTCATGTGTGAATTTTTGGTCGTTTGTGAAGTGATCACTGACCGCGCATAGAGCTTGTTTTATACTACCATAATGTTTTTGCGCTTACTAAAAGAAATTGCATGCACTTTGTAAACACAAAAATAATAGAAACTTTGTAATTTTACTCATGGATAGAGCTCAGAGGCTTTACAAACTTTGCTAATGGGAGAAAACGCAAGGATTTATGTTCTCCTTTGGGCGCGTGATTATAGATTGCTGATTACTTTCCTCCTTTTGCAAGACCAGTGCGCGGCTACGCAAGGTTAAAAGGTGAAAAGGCAGAGTCGTGGTATGGTCGCAAATACTTATCATGACGTTTTTGGGACCTTACCCCTTCAAACACCCAAAAGTGCGTAAAGCAAAAAGGGATCGAGTATACTCACAGTGATTAATGGATTGAAGGGAGCGCTTAGCGTGTAAGAGTAGCCTGAATAGATTCGGTAGCGTAACGATAAGTGAAGCGTAAAATGGAAAACAAGTGTTGGAGAGTCGGACAGCTGGTCGATTGGACGGTCGTTCGATCGGACGGCTGACCGTTCGGTTGACAGCCCGTTCGGTCCGCTGTCCGGTCGGTCGGTAGGCCGATCGGATGGATGTTCGAGTGGATTGTTTCTTCCTTTGAGAAGGATGTGTTTGTGTATGATGGCTTGTCTTTTGAAGTTTTCGTTGTAGTATTTGAAAACTTTGAAGCATCTTTACCTTTCAGGTCGGTCGGTCGAACGGTCGTTCGATCGGCCGGCTATCCGATCGGTTAGGTACTTCAGTCAATAGGTTCTCAGCAGGATGTCACCTGATCGGACGGCTGTTCGATCGGGTGGCACTCCAAACGCGTTGAACATGTTGAAAATCGACCAAGTATTGAAGCATAGTATCTCATGATCCGAAGAGTAATCCAATCGGACGGTAGTCCGATCGAACAGCAGTTCGTTCAATACTCTCTTCAATGAATTGCTCAAGTGTGGGACCATGTGCTAACCGACCGGCTGGCCTGGTCGATCAGTCGCACTTTTCGAGTGTTTCGCGCGACGATTTTTGATATTTCGATTTCGATTGCGAGCGGTTCGATTCGATGGGGTTTCCTAGTCAAATTACTTTTAGTCCCAAGCACTCATATCTCGCATAATCTATTTTCCACCAATTATCATAGTTCGTTCACGATTCGAGTTCGATTGCATTTCGAGTTAGATTTCGAGTTTCGATTGAGTTCGCTTGATTATTACAACAAAACATAAATAAACATGCACAGGTAACACGTAAGGCACACACACACGTATAATAACAAGTAAAAATACGTAGCTCGAGTTGCGAATTGATGTCGATTCGATTAGCATAGTTTGATTATTGATTAGTTAACTTTATCGCATTGTTACTTCCTATAGTTCACAGTCGTAGGTCGATTGAATAACGATTAACACACATCGATTATTGTCATTAACAACACTTACTCCACATAATACGAATTAAATAAAGAAATTCCTGCAAGTCAAGTTGCGCGAAATCGGTCGTTGACTTAGACCTTGACTTTGACTTTGACTTGTGAAAACACGGGGTGTTACAATCTTCACTTGAATCTTCATATCAAACCCTTGAAGCTTCTCGTATAATATTTCCCCCTCAAAGTAAGCGTATCCGCGTTGAGTGTTGTGTAATCTCCTCGCAAGGCTTGATTGACCGATATTCCGCTGATCTTCCAATACTCCAACCGGCATTTGATAAGGGTTCCATTCTTTAAACACTGCATCAAGTCTTGATCTTGTCATAAGAACTCCATTTCATTCAAGCATACTACATTGGTAGAGTTTTCTGGTGAACTGTCTTCTGTAAACCATCTTTGTGGAATCGACCAAGTAATGCACTTTGATCTTCAGCATCAACACTCAGGAAGTCAACTAGACCGAGTATATCACTTGCAAACTCAACCAGCATGCTTAGTTGAACTACATCCAGATCTCATTGTGTCGCCTTTGTGAAGTTGACCACGTCATGCACTACGGATCTTTAGCATCAGTACTCAGGATGTCAGCTTGACCAAGTACATTGTTTGCGAACTCAACGAATTGAATTACACCCAGATCCTTGTAAAATCTCATAAGATTCCCCAGGTCTTCAGTGAACAGCGCTTTGAAACTACTGTAGACTTTAGGTACCTGTATGTTTCCGTGCAAAGCCCTTCACGCTGGCTGGAGAATTAATTAAAATCCTCAAATATGTGTCTGTGCAAAACATTCCACGCAGAACCTTTGATATCACCAGAAAAACACAAACTCCACCACCTGTGATCACGTTTAGAAATTTACCGAAAAAATTCCAAAACATATGAAAATTTTTACCCCCCCCCCCATTTCTTTGGTAAAATCTCTAAACCTTGACAAATTCACTCCACTGAGCGGAACTGTCGTCAACTACACTGAACAGATTCTCTCCACTGAGCAGAATCTTTCAAACATTCTCGGTTTTTCTAAAAATCACGAAAGAAACTTTCTTCTTTGCATATTCTAGTTGATAATGAAAGTCCCCTAGCCCCGTAGGATCCGACTTGTATCCCCCAAAAGTTCTGCTAACACCTAATCCGAAAGCTTCCATCATAGGCAAAACTCTTCGACTTTGTGAACTCATTAGGACCTGTCTTGGCTCTCTAGGTTCCTTCAATCGTTACCAAATGCGAGAATATGACAATAAACAAAATTCTTTCGAACATTTACGAACACCGATAACAAAACAAATTTTCACGTTCGGAAGAAAAATATACCGTTTTTGGCCCATAATAGTCACGTCACAAATTTTGACATTTGCACCGGTAACTGTGACTACCCCACGTTAAAAGAAAATCATGTTTTCATCATGCCTCATCATCCCGCGCGCTTCCGAACTTGTACACATTGGGCGTTAAAGCTTAATTTAAATAACTTCACGAACACCCGACACAACTTTAAACAAAACTACAAACTTGAAACCAAAACCCACTTTTGTCACCCTCAATCTCTTGGGTGGACCCAACGTTCTACTCTGCTAATTATAAGAAAATCCATGACTGCCCATATTTCCATTGCTAAACCTTGATTTTAAATTCAATTCATTGAATTTTAAATCAAATAAATCCTAACAAGATAAAATTCAGACTTCAAATTCCAAAAAAAAATATATATATGAAGCCCCAAAAATTTTCATGCGTGAGATATCCAAAGTGGGCCAACATGTGTTGTTATTTCCTGAAAACCTCACCGTCAACCAGCCTGTGCCACCGCCCATCATCATCCTTAATCCATATTTAGTTAATTTTATCACACATTGTGGGCCCCAAAGGAATAATCTAAATAACACAAACCGGATGTTTGATGATGCATATGTAGACCATAGAATTTTTTAAGCTCAATAAAAAAAAATCTAAGTCCATTCAAAACACGCAGGTCCAAAGTTAATTAAACCATACCTGCCTGTCCAAATCTAAAGAAAAGCCCAAGATATACACACATTTTCCAATTGCCCATGAAGCCCTTGTGTGAAACCTTTCTTGAACAATCTGGCCCACATCCAAAAATTCTAGCCACAAAAATGCTAGCCGCCAACATCATCTTCTAGGTCTCTCTCCTCTTTCTCTTCGATACACACATCAGCAGCTCTTTCTCTCTCTTCAATTCTCACCTGCAAAAACCATAGCTCGCCGGAGACACCATCTGAAGCGCCTCCAAGGTTCACCGGAAACCAATAACCAGTCGGCAACATGTACAGTGTTAACGTCGGTGAAGTTTTCAGACAGATCAGCCGACATTCATTGTTATTTTCAGCCATGGGCGGACCTACAGGAAGGCCAGGGTGGGCGGGCGCACCCCCTGGAAAAAAAAATTTAGTGTATTTTTTAGGCAAAAACCCGACCGCACCCCCTGAAAATACGCTTAAACCACTTATCCGCACCCCTAGCAAATAACTTCTGGGTCCGCCACTGTTTTCAGCAGCCGACATTAACCTGGTACGGTTCTCATCTCGCCGGAAAACTGTATCCAGTCGACATCACCAAAACTGATGAACATTTTTATCCAGCCGACAAGTCAAACAGCCGTCAATTACACAGAACCCACAAAGACCCACGAAGACTGTTATTCTTCGTTGGCACATAAACCCACGAAGACTTGATTCTACAACGAAGACTTACGAAGATTGAGTTTCAATAGACCCACGAAGATTCCATCTTTCAATGGCCCAATCACTGAAAGTGAGCCCAATACCTGTTAAGCCCAAACCAAAAGACCAAAGCCCACGAGGGATGATTCTTCGTGAACAGTCATTCTTCGGCAGGGAAGATTCTTCTCCAGGGTGAGTCTTCGTCAACAGCATGGAGTCTTCGCCATGTGGGTATTGTTCGTCACATGAAGAGTCTTCGCCATGTGAGTATTCGTCAACATGAAGAGTCAGGTGGGTATTGTTCTTCACATGAAGAGTCTTCGCCATGTGAGTGTTCGTTGGAAAGCAAGGAGTCTTCGTCCAACATAAAGTGTTCGTTGGGGAGTCTTCGCCAAGGAGGGATTTTTCGCTGGTCACTTTTGGGTCCAGATCTGAAGAAACCTTATCTTCTCTCAAACAGCCGCCACCAGACATCAAGAACAATGCGAACTGTTTACTTGCAGATCGGATGAAAAAGCTTCAAAACAAGATGAAAAACTTGATTTTCTGGTGTGAAACAACAAACCCAACCTTCGATAAGAACCGATTCATCTCAGATCCGTATATCTCGGTCTAAATCTGGGTTTTCTTCATGGTTCCACTATTTTACATCTTGAACAAAAATCACAGATCTAGAGCACATGTGACTTAGCAAACTGTTAGATTCACTAAATCGGGCACCATGGCTCTGATACCAATTGTAGGTTCGTGTTTTCGACCGAAACCCGTGATTAGTGTGTGATTAAGTTCAAGACGGGAGAGATTAGAGATGGATAAACAAAACTTCTTTGTATTAATCGGTAGTATAACATTACAAAGCGGCCCGATTACAAGATAACCGAACAATACCAAAGGAATATACATCCGGGGAGAGACCAAGTGGTGATCTCTCCCCCACACTAAAACTTCATCTCAAACTCACTGAGAACTCTCTCTCAATGAGCTCTCACTCTCTCTCATTTTGCAAATGACTAAGGGGTTGCTATTTATAGCCCCACCCCCATGTCTTGCAAACACACACGGTCAAACACATAACCCTCTCGTTTGACCACTTCAAACGAGCGGGTCAATACACATTCGTTTGACCGTTTCACTAACTATTACATAATCAGCATAAAATAAAACTAATCTATTCGAACCTATTCGAACAGCATCGGACACAAAACTGCACCAACACACAGATTACAACCAAATCAACAAAGGTGTTGTTGAGTAAACATAAATGTGTTGAAGAATTTGAGTTAGATTTCTGAAAAGATAAATTACCAAAGCGTGGTCGAATGGCGGTGCCAACTTCTTGCAGACGTCGTCAACCGTTGAAGGATGATGGCTTTAGAGATGAACTTCATATGTTTTTCTTTTTCATAGCATGTAGCTTCGACACAAGCTCTTAGAAAAAAAAAATTGTGTGAAAGGTTGGCATTTTGTATTAGAAGAACCACAGTAAGTAAATACACATGAACACCCTTATCTAATAGGATGCAAAATGATAGTAAATTAAACAATAATTCTTCATCACAGTTCTAAATAAACCATTCACAATCCTACTTTCTAAATAAATAAATTTAACACATGAAAGGTAAACCAACTTATCACCTACTTCATATTTGCATAAGCAACCCTGCCCTAGTGTTTTATAAACACAACCTAAAAAAACACCCAAACCGCATGAATAAAAAAAAGTCAAACATCATGAAATCAAAACTTCAAATGGTCAAAAGACACAAATCTACTAAAATTAGCAACAAATCCACTAACATTACAAAGAAAGGATATTGATTTGTTTTGTTTGGAACTCTGCACATATTAGATTCAACTGAATTTTGTTTTGTTTCCCTCTTTGACTGGAATCAATATCCTTTTTGATAGGAAATATGAGGCTGGATAACAATTACATTGCAGAAGATCACAAACCAAAATTAATTAATTGAGTCAGATATACTTCTGTGTTGATTATTTCAAACAAATCTTTATCCTTGGCTTCCAAACGTAAATATGTGTTAACCTTTGTAACGTGTATTATATATTTTTTGTGTAATTGGATTGAAATGTTGACCAACATGAATTGTGATACACAATTTTTTTTTAAACGTGAACTTCATTAGAAAACTCCGAACCCGAAAACCGGGCCGGACAACAACAACAACAAAAACAACTTACATATTAACAAATTTACACCAATCTGCCCACTCTACGAAACCGTTCTTGGACCTATGTTTGTACCAAAGAAAACTAGTCGCCCTAACTTCGCTAAAGATCTCTTCAACGCTACTCGAAACACCATTAAAACGGAGATTATTCCTAGCCTTCCATATAAGCCAACAAGCAATGATCACAATCCCGTGCAACGCCGATCTCTCCGAGGATCTTCTATTGCCGATGTTGTGAATTTCTACCAAATCTCTGAACGAAAAAACGTAGAAGTTCATGACCCGACACCAAAAACTGATTTTTTCCCACAGACCGAGCGCCAAAGGACAAGTCGTGAACAAATGAGACACAGTGTCAGAGCCACTATCACAAAAACAACAATCGCCATCTTCCACCAAAACTCCCCTCCTAACTAGAGCCTCTACTGTCGGAATCCTATCCATTTCCGCACGCCAAACAAAAATATTGCATTTGAGAGGGACCCACTTACACCACTCCATAACATACCAATTGCTGAAGTCCTTTTCCGACGTGATCTTTCTTTTAACAGCCGCCACAGAGAATTTATCCGAGCCACTACCCACCCACTCCCATCTGTCGGGCCTCCCGGAAAGACTAACCGAGTTCACAGCCGAACCGAGCAATTACCACTCCGATTCTTCCGGACCTGACTCCGGGTCATGCCTCCAAAACCACAAGCCTTCCCCTTCTAACCTATCTCGAACACTACACGTTTTCACCATCTCAAGACGAAAAAGAGAGGGGAACTTATCTCTAAGAGGAACATCGAATAACCAAGGATCGAGCCAGAACATAATGTTTTTGCCACTTCCCACCACACCTCTAAGCAAGCTCCGAATCGAAACATTACCCACCACCGGCTTCTTAAGAATGGACACTATGTTACTCCAAACTCCTCCAAAACATTTTTTAACTGGAAAGAAATCCCACTCAGACCCTCCAACGTGAATAGCTTCAACAACTTTCACCCATAGATTATCCCTATCAGTTTTGAATCTCCAACCCCACTTAGAAAGCAAAGCAGTATTCACCTCCTTAAGATTATGTAGGCCCAATCCTCCCATCTTTTTCGGAGACGCAACCCTGTCCCAAGCAACCCAATGAAGTTTTTTTTTTCACAGACGAGCCTCCCCAAAGGAATTTTCTGATAATGCCTTCCAAATCTTCCAAAACTTTAACAGGGGCACGATAAAGCGAAAAAAAGTACGTGGGAAGACTTTCAAGAACATACCGAATTAGAGTAACTCTACCTCCGATGGAAAGGAAAGAGGCTTTCCATAAAGAGAGACGCTTCTCGAAAATATCATACACCGGTCTCTAGTTATTTATCCGGTTCATATTTGCCCCGACTGTTAGACCAAGTTATTTACACGGAAGAGCTTCAGCTTTACAACCCACAACAGCTACCATATCTTCAATATCCTCCATACTGACCCCGAGCCCAAAAAGACTGGATTTGCCATAATTTATTTGGAGGCCCGAACAAACATGAAAACACCACAAAATCCTAACCAAATTCAGAATGTTCTCCCTACCCCACTTTCCAAGAATAACCACATCATCGGCATAAAAAATATGAGAAAGCGTAGGACCACCGTTTGGAAGACTAACCCCATTGACTAAACCCAACTCACATGCCTTACCAAGCATGCAAGAAAGAGCTTCCATCACAATGACAAAAAGGAAAGGAGAAATCGGATCCCCTTGACGCATACCTTTTTGGCACTTAAATTAAAAAGTCGGAGCACCATTGACTAAGACCGAAGCCCTAGCCGAAGAGATGATTCCCTTGACCCAAAGGCACCATCTATTAGAAAAACCCATTTGAGCAAGAATATCCACCACAAAATCCCAGCTAATATTGTCGTACGCCTTCTCGAATTCAATCTTTAGAAAAAAAAACCTTCCTCTTCGATCTTTTCACCCAATTCTGGATCTCGTTAACAATAAGAGGACCATCCAATATGTATCTCCCACTTAAAAACGCAGAATGGGATGGAGAAATAACAGAGTTCAACACCTTCTTAAGTCTATTGGCGAAAAGCTTCTATATGACTTTGTTAATAATACCCACTTAGCTAATCGGCTGATAGTCTTTAAGCCCCAGCAGATCCTTGACTTTCGGGATAAGGGCAATGAACGACGAACCACATCCCATATTGATCACACCGGACTCGTAAAACGCAGCCAAGATATTAAAGAAATCATCCTCGAGGAGAGACCAGAAATGTTTAACAAAATGAAAATTAATGCCGTCCGTCCCGAAGCCCTGTCATCCCCACATTCGAAAACGGCGTTTTTAATCTCCTGACGTGAGAACTGGGCCTCCAACTCCAACGCATCACTCCCCGAAATTTGTTTGATTCCCGGGCCGACATGGCGAGGCCGATTACCGCATTCCTCAACAAACTTGCTCCTGAAGAACCTGAAGACTTCCTTTTTAACCAGATTTGGCTTAGACACCCAAACTCCATCAATATCCAAGCCGTGAATAACGTTAGACGCTTTCCTACAATTGATCGTAGCATGAAAAACTTCGAGTTCTCATCTCCATCCTTAGCCCACTTAAGCCTAGACCTTTGTTTTAAATCTCTAATTTTTCGGGCTTCTTCCTCTTTTAAAATCCTTTTGCTTTCCGAAAGAATCCATTCCTGATCTTCTTCCGATAAATCTCTCGTCTCCATTACATTTTCAATGGACTCATGGTCCGCCATGGCCGACGACACCTCTTTAGAGCTCTTTTTTATCATGTCGTCTCTCCATTCTTTTAATTTAACTCTGAGATTACCCAATTTCCTCATTCAGACGACATCAGGAGGACCATCACCAAAATCAGGATCGGTCAAAGCATCAATCACTACCTCTTCGAATCCAGTCTTACCTATCCAAGAATCGAAAACTCGGAAAGGTCTAGCCCCAAAGTTATTAAAAAACAGAAGACAAGATAATAGGGTTATGGTCCGAGAGAAAACCCGACAAAGCCTCGACCCTAACTTCAGGCCAAGTGTTAAAGAAACTGGGATTGACTAAAAATCTGTCAAGCTTGCTCATCTTCTTACCATCGGCCGAACTACATGTGAACTTTCTTCCTGTCATGACATATTCAATCAAACCGGCTTAAAAAATGAAGGCATTAAAATTATTGGCACAAGACTGCTTGAAAAAACAATTCCTCTTTTCCTCACGACACCGAACCGCATTAAAATCGCCCAAGACCACCCACAAACCGTCATTATCAGCAATCACCTGAACTAGCAAATCCCATAAAGTCTTCTTGGCCTGAACACCTTGAGGAGCGTAGACATTAAGCACATTTAAAACAACTCCACTACCCACCATCTTACCTCTAACATGCAAAAAGTTCATGTTCTTGGTATTACTCACTTGTTGAAAAACCGACTTGTCCCATAAATAATCCAAACCACCCGAGAGGCCGACAGAGTCAACACTCGCCATCTCAAAATTTCTATTGCCCTAGAAGCCAACCAAACCCGCATCCGACACCGAGACTTTCTTAGTTTCTTGAAACGCTAGAAAAGAAATACCGTGCTTCGCCTTCAAACTCTTAACCCACCCCGGCTTCTCAGCACCCCCAAGCCCGCGAATATTAAACGATAAAAAATTCATAAGGCCACACCATTGTTACCTGAATAACCCAAAATGTTGTCGATCAGATCCGAATGCTTACTTAGATCCACCCCAACCTGAGCTCCTATTTCCACAGTCGCTTTGATCTCTCTATCGACTGCCACTCCTGTATCTGGGCCACCTTCAGTTCCAAACCCATCGCCCGAGGCTGACTCGTCCACCGAAGAAGCAGAAGCCGATCCAGAGTTAACCCTTTTATTTAAATCAAGATCCTCCAAGGTCTGGTTATGGCTCACGACCTGATAGCAAATACCTTCTTGAACCGCAGCTGCCCCCTGGGAAGGAACAACATTCGTCACTGGAACTGAGAAAATAAAGGACTCATCCATCATCTGCCTAAGACGTTTTTTGGGCCTGACGTCAATTGGGGAGACTAACTGGATCTTTTCTCTCCTATTTTGGGCCAAGATCTTGGGCCTTCTAAAACTGTGCCTATTTAATTCCCCCGTACCCACTTTAAACCCTTTAGGTGGGGCCACATCGTTCTCAGCACCCACACAAAATCCTTCTCGAGAATTGTCAGCCGATTTAACCAAATTATCTCCTTGTGTCTCTTCACCTACCTTCTTAAAATTACTCCCACCTTGATAACAGAGATCCTCATGCATGGGGACCGCTCCATCATTATTAACGTTGGGAATCCTCTCCTCATGCGCCGCACACGACTCCTCGAACACTGGTGAGGCACTTTCCTGACCGTTCGGTTCCGAAACTCCGACCTTCGTGTTACCGACCAGGTTCACCGGCAAATCCGACGACAACTTATCCGAGCCTGACTCTGAAGCACTATCTTCCGATTCATCCGAGTCATACTCCGCCTCTAGACAGTCGAGAATCCAGTCCCCCAAATCTTCCGAAACCCACATCCTGTATTTCTTATCCTACCAACCGATAGTAACCTCCTCGATAATCCTCTTTCCTTCTCCCACCAGGACTCCTACACACACCATTGAAAGATCCCCGTCCTCCTCCGAGATTTGGGGAGGTTTTGCCACAATCCCAAAGCGACCAAAGATATCATGGACTACCTCGTTGCAGAACAAGTGAAGGGGGACTCCATGCACTCGTAACCAGGCTAGTCTTTCAAAGGCTAAGGCTTGTTTCACCCATAAGTCCGCATGGGAGAACCAAACATTCCATTCCGAATCCCGTCTGAGGAAGTAGGACGCCGCTGACTTGTTGTCAAAAACTAGCAATAAATTGAACCCACCCACATACTGGACTCTGACATCGACAACAAATTCTTTATATTGATCAATGTGGAAAATCCCGGGGAATTGTGATACACATCAAACAAGAAAGGAGTTTTAGAGAGTGCACACTAGTTTGTGTATATTAAAATTCTAAGCAATGGGGGTCCAAAGGGGTATAGCTGAAAATTAATTTTTGAAATTTGTCTTTAAAATTCCAGATGAAATTTGGCTCTAAAATTAGAAGCAATTTGAATTACCAAAGGAAATTGCCAAAATTGGCCCCTAACCCAAAATTCCTAGTCCATCTCTTTGGTCAAAAACTCTCTGGTGATGCTTGTTCCACTAAATCATCAAGTTGGTTCCATTTGAAAGTGATACAATGATTCTCATAATAATACGGTTTTAATTCTAATTCTCCAACATCATGTGTATTAAAGAGACATACATTGAGAGAATAGATGTATACTCCTTTTTCTCACTTCTTTTCTTTGATAAAAAAATCATATATTCAACATTTCAGCTTTTGGAATTAAAAAGATATATTTTTGGTCGCAAATGAAATAAATCTTCGTATTTGCTCAATTTTAAAAATTCTATATTCTATGTTATTTAGTATAAAAAATTTGAAATTTCAAAGATTTAATTTTCAAACTTTGAATTGTCAAAAATTAAATATGAATATTTTGTATATTATTTAAAAAAAAAACGAATTGAAGAAGGTAACCAATTGAATTACAAATAAGGGTGAATTGGTAAAACTAAGAGATCACTAATATTTATATATTATCGATTACCAACGTCTTGAGGTTTGTTGTGTTGTACCTATTGCATTGAATTTTTTTTTATGCTTATTTATTACCATATTATAAATTACCAATATGTTGGTGTTTAGTAGACTTATACCTTAAGCATGTCGGAAAGAAGGAAACAAATAGTATAGGGGCTAGTGTGTAACATGGTGGTCTATATAAACACCCACTACAAAAAAAAAGCCATTTAGTGGCACACATTTTTAATGGCATATAGATTTTGTGCCACTAATTTTTATTTTTAATGGCACTTTAGGTATTTAACACATACATTCAGTGGCATTTAACTTTTATGTCACTAATCAAGGCTTTTAGTGGCATTTTGCATATGCCATCAGTTTTTTCTATATATTTTAATGGCACTTTGCCTGTGCCACAAAAATTTTTGAACAAGTCAGTTTAAAATTTTCACCACTTCTTCTTCTCTTTCATCAAAAATAAATTTCCCTCCACAAATCATTTCATATTCCCGCTCATTCCCCTAACCCCTCATCGATTTCCCTCTCACTCTCACCAAAAAAATCAATTTGCCCCACTCTAATTTTTATCTCTCCAAAATCTCTTCCATTCCAAAGATGATTGTGCTCCTGTTTAAATCCCGACATCAATTTGCTAGGTTATCACTACTAGAATAATGGGTACATATCATCATAATAACCACATATCGATTCTCGTACAGCCGATTATTAGGATTCATCTCCATCTCCATTGATTAAGGATCGATTCTCAGTTGAAGGAGATGTAGTCGCTTGCCCTATCACCACAACCGCTATAATAATCATCCTAATTACCTCCTATTTCGTTAAGTCTCGTGATCTGCTCTGCGGTTCGTCGATTTCTTCGTTCGATCGGCTCTCTTGCAGTCGGTTCTTCGGTTTGGACAACCTCAATTCGGATTTTGGAGCCCTAGAAGTCCCCTGGTGTAAGATCCGTCACTATTTGATATTATGTGGTTTGATTTTGTCTGATTAGTATTGATATGATAATTTGATTACTGTTACGCTAGAATGTTTTTGTTGATATGCCCCGTTATGATCAGGATATAGTTAGAGTAGTTTTAGTGTAGTTATTGGTTGGTTTGGTAAGATTATGAGATGACTGTGCTATTAGGAATGTGATTATGCCTGTAATTAGGAGTATCTAGTATTTCTCTGCTTGTAGTGTAGAATGTGAGTATGTGAATGTAATATGAGGTTGCGTTTGAACTGTGATTGATCTGAATTTTACATTGTTTGTGATGGAAATGTTGATTGTTTAATTTATAGGAATTAGTTTGCGATTTTTGTATCCTACAATACACAGAAGCGAAACTGGTATTATTTAAACCGTATAATCATATCGTTATAAAACCTTAATTTATATTAAAAGCACCGGGACCATAAATATGAGAACGGATCTAGACAGTATATTTATTAAAGAAACAAAATCTAGTCATCAGTGCAAATAGTTGTGAGTTTGATGTTGCGATTCTTGCTTTTTTTCTGCTTCGCTTGTAACTTGTAATGCAAACATCTTTGAAGAAATAATGGGTGCAAAAAACCATACACAGGTTAGAAAGACACATATAAGAAACACTTTTTATAGATATCTTTGTGCCGATGCCTTCAAAACTCCATAGTTATGTTATATTGTTATATGATACATGCAAATTTATGCATGTATGTTAATTCAGAACCAACAGATATAAATTTCCCAGTAATATATATCAATCGTAGATAAAAATATAAACAATTATATAACCAAATGAAAAAGTGGATAAGTGAACAGATCAAGAAGGTCACATTTCTAACAGCGCGCCGTTGGAGAATGTTGTATAATTCAACAGGTTTGCAGTAAACCGAAAGACTCTCCTCAGCTGCAGCTTGTTCTTCCTGACTCATAGACAATCTAAAGAACTGAACAACTAATTATCTATATATAACAATTTACGTAGCTTGTTGGCTACAGTAAATAACGTCGTTAGAAAACGTCGTTGACAAAAGAGAAACCACGTGTGACCCTAATCCAGTTCCACCGCATCCCTCGACGTCCTCCCCTTCCTCCCTCTTCTCTTTGTCGCTCCATTCAATATCGATTCCAGCGAACTCTCCATTGGAATCCACATTTGATGCAAGTCGTCTAAAAAATTAGGCCTCTACAGGTATGTTTTGGTTAAGTCTTTAGTTTTGCTTCTAAAATTAGGGCTCCGATTTAATTACTTTGGGTAAATCTTTACAATTTGAGGTATGGTGTTTTCTGTATTTGCATTTCTATTTTCAGATTACATGTATGAATTGGGTCTCACTTGGGTTGATTGTAGCTTCTTCAGTTATGTTTGCTTTTCATCTAACATTCACCATGGCAACGGATAGGAGGTACCAAGGGTTTTTGCCACACTATTTTAACTTAGATTTATTAAAATACCCGTTTAGAGGACTATCATTTTATCAATCTGGTATAGACAGAAGGTTTGATATTGCCCCTGTTCTCATTTGATGAGACTGATAGCTACATTAAAGATGAATTAAATTACAAATAAAACTAGACATGGCATAAAATGTGCATATAAGATATGTACCCTGTGCATTAATATGGTGATTATAAGAAGTGCATATTAGTTTTTTGGGTGCAATACCACATATATAAATACACAATGTTGTTGTAAGTTCATGTTTATATAAGAAACAGTTAAAAAAAGGGTGCAGAATACTTCTTTTTGTTATTGCTATACATCTTTGTTTGTGCTTAAAGTGGAAATGATGTGTTGAACAGGTCATATCAGGTTAAACATTTTGTATGGGTCAAATGGGTGCCTTTAACAGTAGCTTGTTTCATGTGGAGATTAATTCAAGATCGCATCACGGTTGCTAAATATTTGAGCCATAGGGGTATTTTGGTAATCTCTGTAATCTGAAATCTTTGCTTAAAGGATGAAGAGTTTGTGATCTGCAATCCATGTTATCGGATTTTTTACATTTATTAGGGTTCAACTGCTTTCATTACTTACGAGGATGAATATTCTCGCTTCCCCTTATACAACAATCAAGTGTTAGTTTGTAAGGAAAGATGGCTCCTGTTAGTCCATTGCTAATGTACAGGCATCAGCTTTTACTGTTGTCAATTTTAGATGATAAATGTCCTGTTTGTTTTGTGATATTATAGCTTACTGGAGTAGTAGTTTTCTCAGCTATTCCTTTCACCGCTGTTAAGGCCATCGCCAACAGTCCCCGGGGAGACACTTCAGAGACGAATGCAGGAGAAAAAGCAAGTTGCTCTTCAAAATGCTCCACTCTATAAAGCACTCGCAGAAAATGCAAAAAAGGACAGGTATATGTGTAAAGATATTAGGTCATACTAAATTTTGTTTTACATAATTCAGTTTTTAAAACAGTAGCTTGTAAAGGTCTTACTAAACCATTAATACTAGAGCTGGCAATCATAACCCGAACTGTCATTTACGGGTTGGTTGGGTAATTTTTTTTCATCTTCGGGTTCCTTTGGGTATAGCAAAAGTAGAGGACGGGTCAAAGTGGACTTCTAATTTGCTTCTCTTTTATTCTTTTTTCTTAATTGACCCGTACGCGTTTCGACCCTTTTCTTAATTGACCCGTTTTGACCCATTACCCAACCCGTTTGCGAGGTCTAATTAATACCATTCAACTGTCTAACTGAAGCAAGTCGGCTGGTTTGACCAGTTTGAAAATTGAAATATGAACTGCTAGAAAAAAAATTCACAGGAGGGTATCAGACATACTGATTTTCAAGAAGTACACTAAGATTATGTTGCAGCTTGGTAACAATGATCATTGTCGGAAGCTATATATGAAAAATATCTAGAGTGGTCACCTAAAAACCTCTATGATGTACTATGTGTTGATGTTGATGGGATTTTGTCGGCCGGGTTTCGGGATCATCCACAGGAATGAAGCTAGATCCAGCAAAAGCGGAACAGGTTTGTGGATTTTCAAATTATAAAGACCAGTTATTTATTGCTTTAACATACAATAAGATATGCAGGTGTACATGAACATCCATGTCGTAACGGTAGTAGAAGGGATGCTTTGGAATCATTGGCGTGCACTTTAATAACTCGTATAAAAAAGGTTACCATGGCAAGGCTAGCAGGTAAGTTGGCTTCTTTAGCCACATTCTATTATTTATTGTTTTTTAATAGATAATGCTTATTATTTTGAATGTTTCAGGGAGACAATAAGACGTTCAAGATGGCTTCGGAAACAAAATATTCGTCTTATTAAAGTTAGTTCATGGGGACTGTTTCTTCTTTTCATGGTACTGATCGAAATATTTGGCTGAATTTTCCATGGAGGCTTCTTTAGGTAGTAATTTCATTTTTTTTCTTGTAATATTTACATTGTTCATGCATGTTATATGTTTAAAAGAACTTTATTAGATACGTGGGGGATGGGGTGTGTTTATGTGTGTGAATTTTTTACATGACCCGAAAACCCAACACGAACCTAACACGAAATTCGCGGGTTTAGGTTTAGTCTAAACGGGTTCGGGTCTGTTCAGGTTGAACCCACGAACCCGTTTAGGTTAACGGGTCGGGTTCGGGTCAACCTGGTCGGGTTGGCAGGTTAACCCGTTTAACACATTTATACTATATTACAATATATTTTATGTCATAAATTAAATTATGTGTATATTTTATGCCATGATTATAACTTAAAAAGAGAAATTAACATAGATTTTATAATTTAAATATGATATTATTATATACATTTGTGTTTTTTTATGTTAATTTTAATTTTAATATATTAATTTGAGAAAAAAATAAAAAAAAATTTGGGTTGAACGGGTCGTTTTCGGGTCAACCCACGAAACTTCGGGTCGTGTTTGGGTTCTTTTGTATGATACGATTTTCGGGTTCGGGTCGGGTTGAACCCAACAACCCACAATCACGACCTGTTTAGCACCCTTAGGTGTGCTTGCTTAAAGTTGTAATAATCAGACAATTAGATGTCCGTGTGATCTTTAGATAATCTGTTTTGTGAAGCAATAGAACAAGCGAAAGTTGTTCTAAGAATTTATAAAATCGATTGTTTTAGTTTAATAATTGACCCGTTTAAGATAGAAGATAACTCATTTTGACCCATTATAAACTAATGGGAAAGATTCTCATCGTGAACCCTCTTTTCGTTAGGTGATGGCAATATAGATAACTAGAGTATTGAAAGAACCAACCAATCTTTGGCTAAAGAGAGCTAAAAGTGATGTCAAAAGAAGTAAATTCGTCTTTTATTAATTGCTCTTACATCTTTAATGGCTATGGTTATGAGATCTAATCATTTGAACATGAATTGTGAAATTTCAGGTTGAATATAGTGAATTGGCTGATGCGTCGACAATAAGGAGTAAGTGCAGGGAACAACTATAAAGTGGGAAATACGATCGCTAACAAAGAATTAACACAATGAATCTTTTACTCGCATGAAGATTGTGAAAGAGATTCATGAACGTAATGGAGTTTTGAGTTTTTTGGTCAAACATTTTTTTAATATTTGTTTTGTATGTTCGATATTTAGACTTAGGTTGATACATATTAGTTATTTATTTGCAAACATTTGGAATCTTTGGAAGATGATTGATTGAACTTTTTAATTGAATTGATTATATTATTATGTTTTCTACATTTTACAATTTTATTTTTAATGTAAATAAATAATAATTGTAATCAATAAAAATTAATATGATAAATAATTTGATGTGGTTTTTGTGGCAAAAAATATGTGCCACTAAAAGCCCAAAAGTTTGTAGTGGCAGAAAAAACAGTGCCACTAAAAGCCTATATACTTTGTGCGGCACATTGAAAAAGTGCCACTAAAAGGCTTTAGCGTCAGCGCTTCTAGTGGCACTTTTTTTGTGTGCCGCCCATTCCTACAGGTGTTTTTAGTGGCATTTTTTTGTTGTTTTGTGGCACTTTTTGTATGTCATTAAATGGCATTTTTTTTGTAGTGACCATCTTTGTGTAACCCTATTTTTTATACAATACAATTCCTCAATACAATTCAAACCCGATTCAGAGATTAGTCTCTATACCAAATAACATGGTATCAGAGCAGAGTTTCTGATCCGTGAAACAATCATCTACAATACAATCGACCTGAGCAAAAAAACTCAAATCAACCCAGGGAAAACCAAAACCAAAATCAAAAACCAAAATCAACTTCAAAATCTGACCTGATTCCACCGCCGCTGCAAGAAACCCTAGACGTCGTCGTTCAGTTCCGGTGAACCAGTTCTGTTCACGGTTCGATCTGTCGCACACTCTGTTTCAGCCGCACACAACCCTAAAGCCGTTCAGTTTTGTTACTCTGATCACTCTGTTCCAACCCTGCAAATCAGCCGCGACACACTCCTCTCACACCGCTGTCCTACTCTGGTGGCTGCCGCACAACAACCTTAGCAAAACCCTAAAGCCTTCACTCCCAAATCCGCTATTGTTGCCGGTTTCTCAGCCTATTGTCGCCGATTACCCTGGTTTCTCATCCTTCACTCCCAAAAGAATTTCCCTTGGAAACCCTTGGTTTCTCAGTCAACGGTTTCTTTTTTAATCTTGGGAGTTTTTCTTTTCCTTCATAAAGGGTTCCCTTTAATTGTTGTTGATTTTAAGTCCCTGCAATAAATACGCTTGATAAATACGGTTGGTCTCGGTGGCGATTTTCTTTTGGTTTGCGGGCGACATTAAATCTTGAATGCGAGTTCAAGTTGCCGGTGTATTTAATAAATACGCCGATAAGATAGCTTCGCTACCTAGCGACGGTATTTCGAACGAAAATCTTGAACGCGAGATATAGAAGGCTAGTTTAAGCAGACGAAGCGATTAAGGATTGTATTTAGGGACTCAGAAGGCCGGAACCTTCTGTTACCATTAACTTGAGAAGTCATAATATGATTATCCAGCGTATTTGATAAATACGCCGAGTCAGTTGCTTGCTCAATAGCGGTACCTAGACAAAGTTCCGGCGTACTTAATTGTTTATCAACTACGCTCGGTTGGTAAGTGTCTGATATCGTTATTGTAAACAAAGTTAAAAAAAATCAAAAAAAAAAAAATCAAAAAAATCAAAAAAAAAAAAAAAACAAAAAAATCAAAAGAGGAAATAATGGAAATCAATCATGGAAAAACAGTTCGTGGATATTCGATTCTGGTGCCACTGACACCATGACGTTTGAACCGTTAGACATACGGTCAATGTCCCATCCTCAAAAAACTCAAATCCATATCGCCAACAACAGAACGATGCAAGTGAAAGAAGGAGGAACAATTGAAATTTCACCAACTATGAAATTATCAAATTGTCTCTATGTCCTATCATTGTCACACAAGAGCTAAATTGCATCGTACTAATGCATCCTACGTTTTGCCTTCTACAGGATATCAGGACGGGCGTAATTATCGGACGTGGTACTGAGCGCCAAGGATTATACTATGTGGATGAAGTGACTCAACAGGGTACTGTGATGTTGGCACATGGAACCAAAAACCGGGAAGCCTGGCTATGGCATAGACGTTTGGGACACCCATCCAGTGGTTATTTGCACCTTTTGTTTCCAAAACTCTTCCCTTCAAATGGAAAAACAAATTGTGAAACCTGTCTCCGTGCTAAAAGCCATCGACAACGATTTAAACCTAGCAATACGAAAGTTGCTTCACCTTTTTCACTAATCTATTCTGATGTGTGGGGTCCTGCTCCTGTGATGGGGGACAGGGTCTTCGGTACTTTATACTATTCGTGGATGATTGCACTCGCATGACATGGGTATATTTTAAAAAAACAAAGCCGAAGTTTACGAAAAATTTATCACGTTTTATGCTATGATTCAAACACAATTCCGAACTCAAATCCAAATCCTTCGATCCGAAAATGGGGGGGGGGGGATTTGTCAATACATCCATGAAACAATTCTTTAAAACCAAAGGATTAATTCATCAAACATCTTGTCTCATACCCCCGAACAAAACGGTGTTTCCGAACGGAAAAACCGTATTATTCTTGAAATGACTCGAGCCCTTTTAATCGAATCTTAGGTCCCTAAATCTTTCTGGCCAGAGGCAGTTGCAACCTCCGTGTATCTCCTAAATCGGCTTCCCACAAAAGCTCTTAAATTTAAGACTCCCTTAGATTGTCTGTCTAAGTCTGCCAGTATTCCCCATCCTCTTACACTTGAACCTCGAATCTTCGGGTGTACCGCATTTGTCCACATACCCAAAATCAACCGAAACAACCTCGGCCCATGTGCTGAGAAATGTGTATTTGTCGGCTATGGGATCGACCAAATAGGTTACCGGTGTTATAATTCAAAAACTCATCAAATGTTCACCACAATGAACGTTGACTTTCTTGAAACAAAATACTTTTATGACACCCAACTCAGTGGTCAGGGGGAGAATGAATGTATAGACACCCTGAGTTGGCTAACCCAACTTTCCCCATCTGAAGAAGTAACAACAGAAAATCATCACAGTACTGTGAGTCCTTCAAACACAGCCACGCAATCTGCGGAGCACAGTACCACTGAAGAAACTCCATCCAACGTGATACCTGAGGTAAGAAATACTAAGGACTCTGGATGTTCTACGTTTTATAACCATGAGACAACAGGGGAACACGTAGAACCGACAACAACGGAACCTACCCCACAGGTTGAACCAGATATGGAACAGGGTGAACCAGACTTGGAAGAGGTTGAACAAGTCGTTGAACATGTGGAACCAGTTGCAGCAGAGACAACCGGAAGATACCCTCTCCCTCCTAGAGCCAATAGAGGGGTCACTCCAAAACGGTACTCGCCCGAGAGGGAAACCAGATCTTCAAGGTATCCTGTAGCTAATATAGTTAATGGGAACTTATCTAACAGTGCGAAAGCATTTGTCACCTCTCTATACTCCAAACAAATACCTGGCTCTGTAAAGGAAGCGCAATGTAAGAAGAACTGGAAAGAAGCAATGGAAACGGAGATGCAAGCTCTTATGAAAAACAATACGTGGGAAAAGTGCATTCTCCCAAAAGGAAAGAAAACAGTTGGCTGCCGATGGGTGTATTCAATTAAGTATAAACCAGATGGTTCTATTGGAAGATACAAAGCTCGACTTGTAGCCAAAGGGTACACTCAGACGTATGGGATCGATTACTCTAAGACGTTTTCTCCGGTTGCAAAAATGGACACCATCAGAGTCCTCTTCTCCGTGGCTGCAAATAAGAATTGGCCTCTTCATCAGTTTGATGTTACAAATGCATTTCTCCATGGAGACCTAGCGGAAGAAGTCTACATGGAAGCACCTCCAGGTTTTTCAAGGGGTTTTAAAGATGGGGAAGTTTGTCGGTTGAAAAAATCTCTATACGGGCTAAAACAGACACCTCGGGCCTGGTTTGGAAAGTTCACCATGGCCATGAAAGAATACAGGTATTACCAAAGTAACGCTGATCATACCCTGTTCCTCAAAAGAAGAAACAACCTCGTAACTTGCCTGATCATATATGTGGACGACATGATTATCACCGGAAATGATGTAAAAGAGATAGCACGGCTGAAAGAGAATTTGTTTTCAAAGTTTGAAATGAAAGACCTTGGGAATCTCAAGTATTTCCTCAGAATAGAAGTTCTCAGGTCTAAACTTGGGATTTTCATCTGCCAAAAGAAGTATGTCCTTGATCTCCTGGCGGAAACTGGTTTGATTGATTGTAAACCAGCGGATACGCCGATGGTGGTGAACCACAATCTTCACATGGAACTTATTGGCGAGCTTGCAGACAAAGAAAGGTATCAACGGGTCGTGGGCAAGTTAATTTATCTCTCTTACACTCGCCCTGATATAACTTATGCTGTTGGAGTGGTAAGTCAGTTTATGCACCAACCACAAGTTGCCCACATGGAAGCTGCTCAGAGAATTCTAAGGTATCTAAAAGGAACTGCAGGCCATGGAGTGTTGTTCAAAGCGAATGGACATTTAAATGTTGAGCTCTATACTGACGCCGACTGGGCATGAGATAAGGGAAATCGAAGGTCAACATCAGGGTACTTCTCCTTGGTTGGTGGAAACCTTGTTACCTGGAGGAGTAAGAAACAGAAGGTGGTCGCTCTTTCGAGTGCAGAAGCAGAGTTCAGAGGCATAGCTCGAGGGTTAAGCGAAGTTCTTTAGATCAGGAAACTTCTAGAAGACATTGGTTTCTCCCAAAGGGTAGCACCCAGTAAAATTATGTGTGACAATACAGCTGCAATACAAATCTCAGAAAATCCAGTTCAGCATGATCGAACAAAACACGTGGAGGTAGATCGACATTTCATCAAGGAAAAACTGGAGGAAAGGATCATAGAGCTCCCGTATATATCATCGAAAGATCAACTCGCATATATTCTCACAAAAGCAGTCAACGAAAACGCTTTTAGTAGCTATTTGGGCAAGTTAAGTATTGGAGATCCCACTACTCAACTTGAGGGGGAGTGTCGGAAAGAAGGAAACAAATAGTATAGGGGCTAGTGTGTAACATGGTGGTCTATATAAACACCATCTTTGTGTAACCCTATTTTTTGTACAATACAATTCCTCAATACAGTTCAAACCCAATTCAGAGATTATTCTCTATACCAAACAACAAAGCATTGGGGGTTTCCTAAAAAAATGTTAATGTTTAGTAGAGTTGTACCTTAAGCTTGGGGTTTTTTTCAAAAAAAAAGTTAATATTAATTCAGTAGAGTTAATGCTTATTTGAATAGGTTTAGCCATTTAGGAGGCTATAGATGGAGAGACAGAGCTCCGGATACAAAGAAGAGAGAGAACTGGCTACGGAATCCGGCAACCCTGGCAGAGTTGCGGTCGCGCTGCGACGGCGACGCCCCTTCCGGCGCGTCCTTCACCTCTAACCCCTAATCCGAAGGTGAGGAACCCGTTGGTGGTGACGGTTTGGACTGATAAGCGGCGGTGGTATGGATTTCGAAGGAAGCCAGCCACTGTAAAGGTGGACTTTGACCCGATCTGTTAGAAGGGGTAGAGATGATGATGAAAGGAGGTGAAGACGACGAATATGATCGTGTTTCGGAGACCAGCCACCGTCACCAGCGAGTGTGGCTAGAGTTCCGTTCAGTTCCGGCGAACAAATCTTGAAAGCTGTAGCGGTGGGGTGGTAAAAATACCATGACATTCTTGAAAAAAGAAAAGTGCGTTTGAGTGTATAACTATTATATATACCAGGTTCTTTAATGGTTATATAAGACCATTCAGCTCAAATTATCTCAATCTTAAAAACAATCGGTTCTACCGTGCACCGACAAAATTACATATATGGCATTCGTCCAACCACATATATTACGGTATTACCATTATACGTATTTTGTTTTTCGCGGAATGTTTTTTACAGGGTTGAGAGACTAAAGAACGGTGGCAATGACGTCCATCGAACAGCGACGGTCGCTGGACTATCTTGACGCTGACGGTGGCTGGAAGCCTTGAACATATGGAGAGCTTCTGGCCGATTGATTTTGTTGATCGGAAAGCTCTTCCGATGAAAGTGAAAAACGTTCAGATAAGGTGAAATAGAGACATATATAGGGTTTCTGCAATAAAAAAAGGGTTAAATGAGGCAGATCAAAATTAATTATAAGAACAAATGAATTTGGACACGCGGCTTTTTGAGAAGCTTTATGTCTTGAAGAAGAAAATGTATGAGTCAGTGGACACGCGACTTTATGAGAAGCTTTTACACACAACAAAACAAAGGGTACAACCAATAACTACCAAAAACACAGCTGCTGCATATAGTACAACTACCTAAAGCCCTAGAGTGATGCAAATTTATAATATATAATATATAAGAAAACTTTTAAACAAAAAAGTCCATGGTTCTTTTAACCTAAAAGATCGTTATAAAAAAAATCAAACAAAAAAGTTCATGATTCTTTTAACCTAAAAAGATAGTTATAAAAAAACTCTTGGTTATTATATAAACTTTGTCGTAGAATGACCGTTCTGAATTTTTATAAACTAAAAAAACAACAATGCGTCATAAGAAAAATTAAATAATAATATTGTTATTAACAAGTGTTTAATCTGTTCGGATATTACAATATTGGTACCATAACAATTTTGAGCGAACAACATCGCTAAAGGTATCCAAGCTATTGGATCCGTTATTGATATCTGTTTTTTAGTTTTTGATTAATGTAAAACCCGTGTCTATACCATTTTAGATATATCACGACTCTTTCTTTTTAGAATTTTCTCTTTGAATGCCACTTTTGTACCGATACCATAATGAAATGAATCGTTACAGATTGAATTCCCGCCACACTGCAAAGGAGAATTATATCGTCACTGCGTCATTTTTATCTACATTGTCGCTGCCACCACGCGTTTTGCAAGTGTTGGATCCCCGCCGCAACGCGCGGGCGGGTAACCAATTGGTATATTATCAATTAGCAACATCTTAGGGTTTGTTGTGTTGTACCTATTGCCTTAAAGATTTTTTATGCTTACATGGGTTGTAATGTGGCTTTATTTGGTTGTATCCCTTTGGGTATTTAGACCAATTTTTTGTTTGACTTACCCTCATTTACTCCATATACCACTGCCGCTTCTCCTCTTACAATATCCCACCCTCCTCCTCCGTCGCTCATGGCATTGGATCGTCTAGGGTTTTCATGTTGTATTTTGTTCGTCTTGGATCTGTTAAAGCAGCAGCTTTGTGGTTGCATGTTGGTTTTATACCGTCTAGGCCTTTTAGCCCTCTTTTCTGGTTGTTTTTTTGGGTGTTTGTTTTTTTTTTTTGGCTTGATTGTGATGTATTTAGGTTTTGTTTTTGATGAAGATGAACGTGTTATTTCATCCAAGAATTTTATTTTTATGCTAATCTTGGGCTTTTCGGCTAATGTTTGGGATGATGTTAATTACTGTTTTTTTACGAAGCGAGTGTTGATAATGGCAGATATGGTTACCGTTTCAATGACATTAACATGTTTGTTCATCCGAGGCATTGGTTGATGGAGATTGTCTTGGTTTATTTGTGGTAATTGTATTCCTTTGGATATTGTTGATTCAGTTTTGTTTTAGACTATGCATGTTTTCGATGACGATAAAGATATTGTTTCACCGAGAAGGTTTTGTTCAAGCGGATGGTTGATTTGTTAGCGCATACGGTTCCATCCTTAAATATTGTTTTTGTTTTTCTATGACAATCAAGATATGGTTTCATCGGAGAAGCTTTTGTGAAGGCGGATACTTGGTTTGTTGGCATATACACAGTTCCGGTCAAAACTGTTGATTCTGTTGGTAATCGAACATGCAAATCACAGGTTAGAATATAAAGAATTGAGAATCAAAGAACAATAACTTGCTTGTATTGAATGAAAAAGTGATCTGTTACAATTGACATACATGAACCCTATATATATTATACGAATAGATGCGATTGTAGAGACATATCTCTTCACGAACGGTTGCGACTCTTGAACTTGTGGTTGAGATTGATCTTGAAGAGGTGTGTTTCCTTGAGAAAAATCACGTCTCTTTGTTCCTGTGATGTTTGCCGCCAAACTGAAGGGGTGCGACCAGAGATATGTCGCTCCATTTAGATGTAGGTTACAATCTTCCAAAGTGTCGCATCTAGTCCTCGTACTTTCTAACTAATCTAATTACAACATAAACTAACTAACTACTAATTACAGAACGACCCCTATACCTATATTTAGTTTAAAACATCAATACTCCCCCGTAAACTAAATATAGTTTAACAAAGGTCTTCAACTTGCTTGACTTGCAGTAGCATTGGTTCCTCTTCCAATGCGAGGTTGGCTTCTTGTTGCGTGTCTTTCTCCTTTTCCTTCCACTTGGTGCAATCTCTTGCAAAATGACCAAGTTCTCCACAATCATAACATCTGAACTTGCTCTTGTCTTGGTTTCTTGGACCCATATCTTTTCTACGTCCTCTTCCTCCTTTGAAAGATCCTTGTCCTTGACTTCTACCATGGTTTTGAACACCACGGCCCTATCCATGATGCAAACTTTCAAATTGATTATTTGCACTTGCCATCATGAGTCCTCCTTGATTATTATCTTCTTGCTTGTCTTGACTTTTGAGACGTTCTTCAAAAGCTATTATTCTTCCCACTGCTTCTTCAAATGGCATTTTGTTTATTTCTGAATATTGTTCGATATTTGCCACGATGGGTAGAAACTTCTTCGGAACGGAGATAAGTAATTTCCTTACAAGTTTCTTGTCTTTAATGGTGGTACCGAGAGTTTTAAATTTGGCTTTTATACCACCCAACTTGCTTGCGAAACTACTTACTGTTTCGTTCTCATCCATCTTTAAAACTTCTAATTCGCTCCTCAAAGTTTGTAGACGTGCTTTCTGAACCATATCTGCTCCAAGATAACAAACTTTGATTGCATCCCATACTTCCTTTGCTTTTTCGTATTGCGCAACTTGCATCAAAACATCTTCCGGTAACGTTTGGAAGATAATTGCTTTCGTTGTGTGCGCCTTCTTTTCGTTTATCCCTCCCGTTGAAACAACTGTTTCCCAAAGACTATATGCCTTCAAGATTGTTTCCATCATAACTGCCCATTGGGTGTAATTTGTCTCTTTCAATTTTGGGCATTGAAGAGACACATTCCCTTGCTCGTGGAGTGACGTTGATGCACTTCCTTCTTTTTCTGTCATGCCTCCTTTCTTTCTTGCTTTGTTTTTTCTTGCCTATCTTGCTTGTGATCGGATGATCCCTTTCTTGACCGTTTAGATCAGATTTCTTACTTAGTACTTGCGTCTGGCCAACTTGCTAACCAGGTTCTTGCGTTTCTGACCGACTTGCTAATCAGATTTTTTATGTACCCTGACCCATTTGCTAATCAGGTTCTGACCGACTTGCTGATCATATTTTTTATGTACCCTGACCCACTTGCTAATCAGGTTCGGACCGACTTGCTGATCAGATTCTTGCTAACTTGCTATTGCGAGTGAGATCAAAAAACTATCCAACCAACTTGCTAATTGGACTTAATTTTGATCGACCCGCTGTACTTGCCTTTTTCTTGCTTTGACCAAGAATGGTCGTTTCTTGCTAGACTGAATCGTGATGATTCGACGTGCTACTTGCTATTTTGAACCAAACGGTCTGGAACTTGCTATTTGAACCAGGAATCGGTTTGACTTGCTAGAACCGATACGGGTTTGATTTCTTGCTATACGTATCGTACTATCGTTTATGACTCGAAATTAACTTGCTTTATTAAAAAAAAACATGCTAATGATCCCTTTTTCAACGTACAAAAAAAAACTTGATTTCCCTTTTTTTCTTTTTGAAATATAAAACTTTATTTCTTTCTAAAAAGCATGAACTGATGATGGGAACCAATTTCTTTCTTTCAATACTAAAATAAGACTTATGGGTTTTTTTAAATTCTTTGAAAATTGAAAAAACAAACAGAATGTTGTTTTGACTTTTGCCTTTAATCTCGAAGAATTCAAAACTTTAATTTTTGAGAAGAATAAAACCTAACCAAAAGACGTATTTTGAAAAAATTGATTCCTTTCTTGTGGTTCGACTAAATCAAAAAGAAAAACGTACTTACGAAATCGAAACACGTCGCCCGATTCTCTGATTCAATTGGCAAACCCAGATTATCGTTTCTTGCTCGTAATCTTGCACTGAGATTTTTCTTTCTTGCTTCCTGGATCGATTAACGTGGTGCTCTGATACCACTGTTGGTAATCGAACATGCGAATCACAGGTTAGAATATAAAGAATTGAGAATCAAAGAACAATAACTTGCTTGTATTGAATGAAAAAGTGATCTGTTACAATTGACATACATGAACCCTATATATACTATACGAATAGATGCGATTGTAGAGACATATGTCTTCACGAACGGTTGCGACTCTTGAACTTGTGGTTGAGATTGATCTTGAAGAGGTGTGTTTCCTTGAGAAAAATCACGTCTCTTTATTCCTGTGATGTTTGCCGCCAAACTGAAGGGGTGCGACCAGAGATATGTCGCTCCATTTAGATGTAGGTTACAATCTTCCAAAGTGTCGCATCTAGTCCTCGTACTTTCTAACTAATCTAATTACAACATAAACTAACTAACTACTAATTACAAACATCAATAGATTCGTTAAACCATATTCTTTTAATTTCTGGCCTCGATGAGGATGACTTGTAGCTCATCTGAGAGTTATGGCATTGAATGTTTACAGGGGCGATGATCTTGTTTTATCGTCTATGACTTTTGACACTTCTGACTTGTCTCGGTCTATGCGTCTTACAACTGTTCTATCGTTTATGAGGAGATGTCCTCACCTTGTTCGTTTCAGGAGACGCACTACCTTGTTAGCTTTGTGCTCCTTCATCTGGTGACAAGGGGATGTCTCATCCTTATTCTTGTCTGGTGTTATGTTATTTAATTGTTTGTTTCTTTTCCTTATTATGGGAGGGGAGTGGGTTTTAACCCACCCCATCATCAGTACCAATTATTTTTTCTAAGGGTTAATTTGTGAGGTTGATTCGAACCCAACTTGTTTAGATAAGCATGTTCAAACCTGAATTTATGTGTTTAAACCAAACCCAAAATCGTGAGTTATGTTTTAATCTGTGTTGTTTTTTCCTATTGTATTATAAATTAACACCCCTAATCGTATCACACCTTATGCTTTTTATTCATCGAATAAAATTTTCATATACACATGAATAACCAAAGAAAAAAAGAATTACTAGCTTCTATATGTGTTCACTTATTTATGATACCTGCAGATACAAATTGACTTTATTAATTCTCGTAGTCGGTACTAATTAAATAGCTTAGAACGGCTATATTAACAAATTAATAGCAAACCTTAGACAATGAAGCCCAGCTCAGCTGGGTGGAGGTGTGAAGGTTTTCCACATAGACTCGGGTTTGATCCCGGTCTGTGGCGGTTTCCTGCACGAAATGCTCAGGTCTGAACCCAGCTTCGACCGAGGTATGGTCATGTACAGCCCTGACCGAGCTAGCCGTTCAAAAAAAAAAAAATAGCAAACCTTACTTTTTCATGTATATATTATTTTTAGAACTTTATATAAAAAAAGAGAGAGAGAATGATTTGTACATCTAAAAACGTGTTTAAAAATACATACGTCCAACGATAGTAAAGATAAATTAAATGAATTAAATACTTAACGTTGATTTTTTGACAAGCGTCTTGTGTTTAAAAATACATACACGTCGAAGGATAGTAAAGATAAAATTAAATGAATTAAATACTTAACGTTGATTTTTTTGACATGCATCTTACAATAAAATTATTACAAAACATGTATAACTTTTTAATGTTAAAGATTGTAAAGATAAAATTAAATGAATTAAATACTTAACGTTGATTTTTTTGACATGCGTCTTACAATAAAATTATTACAAAACATGTATAACTTTTTAATGTTAAAGATTATTGGCACGAAACTTTCCTTATACATAAAGCCCATAAAGGTGTCCTATTTGAACATACAAACTACCAACCTCACTACTTCAAACTAGCACCAATTGATAAGCCGTTCATCACCATCGACCGGCCGTACCTCTACCATTAAAGAATCGCCACCGTAGATCCCGCTAACATAGTTTCTGTTGCAGTCCACGACCATGCAAGGTGTCATAACCGTTCTACCAACCATTACCGACGCTCTTGCCCAAGTAACTGTGGGTATTGTAGGAAATGTGGTCGGCAGTGTTACTGATCTTTTAGGGAAGTCGTTTTTAGTGGAACTTGTTTCTAATGATCTTGATTGTGAGTATTCTTATCGCGGTTTAAAATAGTTAAACGATATTCGTATAAAATTATGACAACTTATAGTTATTTACGATACAAAAACCATAAACTTTCTAGAGTGAAGTATATTTTTTTAAACTTTGATCTAGCCAACTTTATTATGTTTATTATTCACTTTTTGTCACATTTGTGTGAAGCATGGGGAAAAGAGAAGAAGACTGTTAAATCATACGCAAGTTGTGACGGGTTAGATGATGAGAGTAAATCATATAAATACGAATTCGAGATTGAGGTTCCTGAAGAATTTGGGAATATAGGGGCGATATTGGTAGAAAATATACGCCATAAAGAGGCGTACATCAAGGATATTGTTCTTGATGGTGGCAACGTGATCTTTCCTTGTGAATTTTGGATTCATTCTAAGACCATCTGTAGTGGTTTGAGCAATAACCCCCCACCCTTGGACGTTTTCTGCCACGTGGCAGTCCAGTCAGCATGAGGGCATTATTGGGCGTTATTGCAAAAGTGGCGTAGTGGGAATAATGCCCAATAACGCCCCTTACAATCATTAAACAATTATTTTTTTATAGAGAGGAGGTTAAAAAACAAAAATAAATAAATAAATAAATAAATGAAACTACCAGTTGGACCACTCCCATTGGCCAGTCAACATCATCCTCAGCGTTATTTAAAAAACGCCGCATGCAATTTTGACAAACAACACGCCGGAAAACGCCCGGGTGTAATAGGATGGGGGCGTGTTCGGGCGTTTTTTTTGAAATTTTTTTAAAACAAATGCCCCATTACGGGCGGTCTAAGCATGATAATCCTGATAAACGAATCTTCTTTACCGATAAGGTCAGATTAATCTTAAAACAGCTTATTTAGGCTTTATGATGTTTGCCTTCCAAAGTGCAAAATTTAATATCATATTGTTATTATTTTCTTTGAAAATTATTCAAACTAGCAATTTCATATGGTTAATAGTTTCTTTGAAAATTATTCAAAGAGTAAATTGCCATTTTAGTCCCTGAGTTTTGTCCAAATTTGCCAGTTTAGTCCAAATAGTTTTTTTTGTGCATCTGGGTCCCTGACTTTTACATTTTGTTGCCATTTTGATCACACTCCCTAACTCCATCCAAAAACCCAGTTTGTAACAGGGGCATTTTGGGGATTTCTTTAAAAAATGTTTTCAGTTGCCATTTTGATCCAATTCCAAAAAATCAAAAAAATTCCAAAAAAATATAAAAATCAAAAAAATTCTAAAAAATCATAAAAAATCCAAAAAAATCATAAAAATTCTAAAAAATCATAAAAATTCTAAAAAATCAAAAAAATTCTAAAAAAATCCAAAAATCATTAAATGTTTCGGCACGAACCGTTTCGACCCGTACCGTATCGAACCGTACCGTTTCGACCCGTACCGTATCGAACCGAACCGTTTCGAGCCGAACCGTTTCGACACGAACCGTTTCGACCCGTACCGTTTCGAACCCGAACCGTTTCGAACCCGAACCGTTTCGAACCGTACCGTTTCGACACGAACCGTTTCGACCCGTACCGTTTCGAACCCGTACCGTTTCGACCCGTACCGTATCGAACCGTACCGTTTCGACCCGTACCGTATCGAACCGAACCGTTTCGAGCCGAACCGTTTCGACACGAACCGTTTCGACCCGTACCGTTTCGAACCCGAACCGTTTCGAACCCGGACCGTTTCGAACCGTACCGTTTCGACACGAACCGTTTCGGCCCGTACCGTTTCGAACCCGAACCGTTTCGAACCGTACCGTTTCGACACGAACCGTTTCGAACCGTACCGTTTCGAACCCGAACCGTTTCGAAACCGTACTGTATCGAACCCGAACCGTTTCGAAGCGAACCGTTTCGAACCGAACCCGTTTCAAACCCGAAACGGTTCGCGTCGAAATGGTACGGGTCGAAACGGTACGGGTCGAAATGGTTCGGGTTCGATACGGTACGGTTTCGAAACGGTTCTGGTTCGAAACGGTACGGTTCGAAACGGTTCGTTTCGAAACCGTACCGTATCGAACCCGAACCGTTTCGACGCGAACCGTTTCGAACTGAACCCGTTTCGAACCCGAAACGGTTCGCGTCGAAATGGTACGGGTCGAAACGGTACGGGTCGAAACGTTTCGGGTCGAAACGGTACGGGTCGAAACGGTTCCGGTTCGAAACGGTACGGGTTGAACCGTTTCGGGTCGAAACGGTTCGGCTCGAAACGGTTCGTGTCGAAACGGTTCTGCTCGAAACGGTTCGGCATCGAAACGGTACGGTTCGAAACGGTTCGCGTCGAAACGGTTCGGCTCGAAACGGTTCGGGTTCGAAACGGTACGGGTCGAAACGGTACGGTTCGATACGGTACGGGTTCGAAACGGTTCGCGTCGAAACGGTTCGGTTCGATACGGTACGGGTCGAAACGGTTCGGTTCGAAACGGTACGGGTCGAAACGGTTCGTGCCGAAACATTTAATGATTTTTGGATTTTTTAGAATTTTTTTGATTTTTAGATTTTTTTGAATTTTCTTGATTTTTTGGAATTTGATCAAAATGGCAACTGAAAAACATTAGTGATTAAGTACAAACTGTTACAAACTGGGTTTTTGGATGGAGTTAGACAAAATGATCAAAATGGCAACAAAATGTAAAAGTTAGGGACCCAGATGCACAAAAAAAAACTATTTGGACTAAACTGGCAAATTTGGACAAAACTCAGGGACTAAAATGGCAATTTACTCTTATTCAAACTAATTGGAGTATTCTTGAATCGCCGCCATTAGGCCAGGGGTGTGGCTTCGCCACCCGCCACCTCAACCATTATAGCGCCCTTTGGCTCCTTTTGCCACCCCACCTCCGTTAAAGGGGGCGCCATCCTTGGCTTCCGCGAAAGGGTTAGCGAGCGCGAGAGGAACAAATCAAGGGGCCCTACCTTCATCAACCAATCAGATTTTTTTATTTATCTTTTTTTTAATATAGTTAAAAATGGGTTTTATAAAGGGTGTTATTCCACACCGTGTAATACATGGTGCTTACGTGGCGTAGTAAAGCCCCTAGGGCTTTAAACCACACCCTCTAGCCTTAGATAACCAATCACCATCTAATAATTTGTTTTAATCAATACATTTATCAAGATTATGTATTTAATGTTACTGTAAGAGCATATACGTAAGTTTACAATTTTATTTAATTTATTGTATTCTCTTCAATTAACTAACTGCTTAATCTTGTAACTCATTTTTAAAATATACCTTTTCAAGATAGCCTAATTTATAGTTAAAGACAATTTTCGATATGTATAGGATATGTGTATGATAAATTTTGAAATGTGTATAATGAAATGTTTTAACCTAATTAATGAGAGATAAAAATAATTAATGAGAGTAGTTATAAATTATTTATTGTGTTACCATATGTATTTTTTTTTCTTTTTCTTTTTTCACATTAAATTTCTTCTCAAAACAATTTATACAAAGGAACATAATTTGTCCACCATCTCATTCATCACCAGCTAAAATTTCATAGGTTATATCTACATTGACAACTCGTATCTCAAGAGCTTTCCTTAGTGCTTTAATGTAACTTATATGTAAGCTACTCGAATAGTTGGTGTGTTGATTGTTATCAAACTAGTAGATGCCCCGCCCGCGTTGCGAGGCGATGGCCGAATAATTCTCAACCAATTAAAAAAAGACTACTATAATTTTGCTAGGAAAAAAAAAATACAAAAACGATGATAAGACCGTAATTTTGGGCTCAGGGCAAAAGTGTAATTTTTCAGGACTAATGACCTAGTGTTAGGCAACTCCTTGACACGAAAAAAAATTAAATCGAGTAAACCAATTAAAACAAAAAAACCTTTATAGTTTTGGTAAAAAAAAACTAAAACAATGGGAAAAACGGAATTTTAACTGAGGGCCAAATCATAATTTTAATTCGGGGATAAATTGTAAACTAAATGGACCAACGGGGGAGTGGCAGGAAGTTGCCGGCACGACTGTAATTTTACACTGGGGGCAAACTTGTAATGTCACCAGGAAAACAAACAAAAACGTTGGGGAAAATGTAAATTTAAGCTTAGGGTAAAATCGTAACTTGGCTATGAGAAAAAAATTAATGGAAAAACTATATATTTATACGGGGCAAAATCGTAATTTTGAACCGAGGGAAAAATTGGAATTTTTTAGCTGGGAGCAAAAGCGTAAATTTATTTTTAAGTGGGGGTAAAAACATAATTTTGACCTGATGGGAAAATCGTATTTTTAAGGGAAAAAAACTAATGGCAAAATTATAAATTGAAACGGGGCAAAAGCGTAGTTTTTAAGCTGGGAGCATAAGCGTAAATTTATTTTTAAGCGGGGGCAAAAACATAATTTTTAACTGATGGCAAAATCATAATTTTAAAGGGGGATAAAATCGTAAATTTGTTGGGCTAATAGGGGAGTGCCAGGCAGCTGCCTGGCACTATTGGACTGCCGCCCATTTTGCCCAATTAAGGGCCATTCCTATTGCCATGTCGGTGGCCAAACTTCTTTTTGTAGTAGTTGATAATGTTTATGAGTATGTTTATGTATACGTGTTATGTGAATGTTATTAGTATGTATGTGTATGAACTTGATCACACAACACCTTTGGGTCGCACACCCCACCCTCGACCGCACACTTCCTTTCCCTTGTGTTCTACACTCGACCCAACCACTCAAGTATTGAATTCGCAGCCCAAGGGCAGCCCAAGGCTAGGCCCGACTCGGTTTACATGCGCATACACTAAGGGGTGTGTGTTGGTTTCCCCATAATCTCATCATAACATAAAAATATACAAAACCCTAATCCTCTCCTCTCCTTCTTCAAAACCGATGGCAACAGCCCCTTCTCCTTCGAAGTCGACGGCAGTCTCAACTCCTTCGAAGTCCTCTTGATTCCATCTTGCATTCGGTTAGTGATTTGTTTTAGTTTTGGTTTGATTACTTAATGACCGATGCATGATGTGTGTTTCATTATGATCTTGCATAATGTTAAGTGTTTAGGGTTGCATGTTAGTAAAATATTTGAGGAACAACTTGAAGTATCCAACTGTTGGAATTGATTTTTATGGTAATACATGAAACATGATGGATGATCTAGGGTTCATGCGTATTGGCTCTTATGGATTAGTGTTTCGTATGATTAGGTTGATGATTCCTTATGATGATGTGCTGAATTGGTTTGGGTATGATCGAATGATGATATGTGTCCATATAAATCGGTATACATGTTTTGATTATGTGCTTGATTGATGGTGATAATGTCCGATGACTAAATTGCATGATAATCACTGTTCTAATGATCCGATTAGAATGACTTGAATGATGATTCATGAGGTTAATTATTTCTTCATAAATTTGATTGTATGAACTCGTATGATTGTTTCTAAAAGCTGTAGATTGATCTGATTGAGAATTGCCATAATTCCCAACTGTTGTTATAGAGATAATGGGCTACAAAGAAGGAAATCAGTTACAACTCCGGGTCTCGACTGAGGTTGCGAGTCGGAATCCTTTGGTTTCGACTCGAGGCCACACTTTCACACAAACAAGAAGACCCGAGACCATGGTTGCGAGTCTGGTTGCGACTCGAGACCTGACTCGAGATCTCCTAGTCTCGACTCGTATTGCATGACCCGAAACCTCCCTAGTCTCGACTCGAGACCGATGGACTATAACTCGAGACCGCATAGTCTCGAACCGAGATCTCTAGTCTCGACTCGAGACCTCGTAGTCTCGACATTTAACTGTTGGGCCGCACACCTCTTTGGACTCGCACACTTCAAATAGGCCTAGTTAGTGGGCCATACACTTAACAAGTACACTTATAGACCCTCGTTGTGAACGTAGATGCTAACTGTTGTGTTATGCGTGTATGCCATGATCTATGTTTGTATGCAAAGTGTTAGTATACGTGTAGTTCAATACGTGCATTACTTGAATACGAACCTGACTTGTATGGTAACCATAATAGGACGTGGTTGACCACATTAGCTCAAGTACTTTTATCTGCCGAGCTAATCTAAGGTGAGTTCACACTTTTCTTAAAAGCATGTAATTCCCGGTGGTTTGGGAATGGGTTAAACAACAACTATCCCCCTTGGGTGGGATGCAACCTGCATATTCTCCTTGGGTAGAATACGTACTACCGTCCTCCTAGGTGAAGGACGACAACCGTTATAATACATGTCTTAAGCATACTAGACAACAACTCTATCTTAAAGTCCCCACTCATTTTATATCGACTTAATCGCCGGGCCAATGGCGAACGGGTTATTAGTTAAATAGCGCTATTAGGTTTGACAAGCCTCACACCGTGCCGCAGAGGACGGGCGTGGACTAATATACTTGTGCACTTAGTCAATGATGATAGACATTGACCTGGGGCACTCAACATAACTTCAGTCAGTAGTCGATATGGTACGGGTCTAGTGGTTTAAAACAGTGGGGTAGCTCCCCATGGCATGTTTTTATAAAGAACAAGGAACTTAACAACTTATGGTTTTTGGAACAACATTAAAACGGACAACCAACTGTGAACTCGCCAACTTTATGTTGACACACTACGGCATGCTTTGCTGGTCGTTAGGTACATGGCTGGAGCTTGCACGAAGAGTGGTTGTTGTGGCATGGAACCAAACTGTAGGGTTCCTAACATTAAACATTATGCTTTTGATTTGATTATGGGTTTTTAACTTTATGCTTCCGCTAACACTAAAACTTGGTTTTGGAGTATTGTTTTGTGAACCCTAAACGTTTTAATTATCATGGTTTTACTTTATTTTACTTATCGTTCAGTATGATTGGTGGTATGATCCTGGTCAGTCACACACCTCGCGGTAGTACTCCGCTTGTGGATTTTGAGGGTGTGACACTACCACACACTTTTAAAGACTTGAAAAGTCCGGATTTTTAGTTACATCTATGGTTTACTTCTTTACAAAGAAAATTGCACTTTTCGTCTTTTTTGTTTCAGCTTTTCATTAGGCGGTGTCCGTTAACTTCTAAAATTACATTGGTTGTTCTTTACGTTTGCACACGATTTCAGGCGATGTCTTTTTGCACTAACTCAGTTAAACTTTAGAGTTAGATTTGATCATGTGCATTGCGAATATGAGGGTAAGTTGATCTTTTTATCATTTTCTCAATAACCGGATCATTAGTCTGCACTAAAAACGCCAGACTATAAGCTTTATCCGAAGACATCGTTTTCGGATAAAACTCATAGTTAAACTGCCGACGGCCGCCAATCACAATCTGGCGACCGTCGGGCAACACATGATTAGTAGCATACCACCTCCAGTTAACCAACCCGGATGGTATCTCTTTCCAATCACATTTGCTACATGACTTATCGAACACCCTTACAACGCGTTCGCCATCATTAAACCCGCCAGTCTGAACAAGGCTTCCGTCAGGCGTTAACGTTTTTTTGGATTTTCGGATACGGATTCGAATATCCAAACGGATATCCGAATTTATAAAAAAAATAAAAAAAATTGTTTTGTGCATAGATTAAAACTAAACTATATTCGATTTTCCAAATTTACAACATTGAAAACTAAAAACATTTAGAAATCCACACCTGAATCTGATTATTTACTATTTTTTACCATATTTCAAACTAAATATAATGCTTATATACTACTATATATATTTATAAAAAAATTAGTTTTCGGATATTTGATAATCGGATTATCAAAAATTTTTGAAATTAATATCCGAATCCGAATCCCAAAATTTGGATTATCCGGTTTTCGGATATCCGAATTTTCGGATATCCAAAATTTCGGATATTTCGGATTCGTTTTTGGATACGGATTTTTTTGAACACCCCTATTTGTGGGGGTGCGCCTAAAGGGGCATTTGTGAATGCTAACAATGGGAAATTTGATGGAGCATTAAAAAGTTGTGGGCGGATTAAGATATCCGACCCGGAACCAAAATGGGTCATGGAAAATATGCCTTCCGGTCGGGTTATGGGTGATATGGTATTGCTACCGAACGGTGAGGTTTTGATTATTAATGGCGGGTCGAGTGGGACCGCCGGGTGGGAAGTGGGGAGGAACCCAGTTTTTAACCCGGTAATATACCGACCGAATAACGGCGATTAATTCTCGTTTTGTTGTACAAAAGTCGAGCATGATACAAAGAATGTATCATTTGACTGCAATTTTGGTTCGAGACAGGAGGGTTTTGGTTGGTGGGAGTAACCCGCATACGTATTATAATTTCACAAACGTACTATTTCCTACTGAATTAAGCCTCGAGGCATTTTCGCCATCATATTTGGATCCGGGTGTAACAACCCGACTCTTCGGGTCATTACTTGCCATCTGTCATTTCTTGCTTAATTGCTTGTACTCTTGGATTCGATTAACGCAATGGGTTAACTATATTTTAAACGCATTTTTATAACATTGATTAAACGCATACTACATCGCTTATTTGACGCATTCTAAACGCATTTAAACACTAGTTATCAAAACGCTTATCACAACGCCAACGCAAACTCAAAACGCGAATTGGTTGTTTATTTATTTAGTTACTTGTGTGTTTACTTGATTAATTGATTACTTGTGTGTGTTTATTTTATGTATGGTTACTCGCAAACGCTATCGCAACGCAAACTTAACGCAAACGCAACGCAACGCTTAACACACGAAACGAAAGTTGGAAAACTAAATCGCACAACACGGCTGTCCGAATGGACATCCGACCGGAACGCCATCCGACCGAGTTCCACTTAAGTGCACCGACTTAACTCGTCCCCCTCGCCTATAAATAGTACCCGTACACTCCCTTTCACTGATTTGACACCTCCATTCGATCACCTGCACTCAAGTCATTCTCAGTCACTTTTCTTCAAGATTCAAGGCTTTTCCGTAAGCTTTTCATCTCAAATCTTATAAAACATCATCACTAAACACATCTACATCATCTTCTCCATCAAAATCACACACAAACCCTTACTTTTCTCTGGAAATCACTGATTTGGACCTCTTGAAGGTGGTTCCTACCCGTTTTGCTCCGGCAAACGGTTAAGGATCATCTATCAAGAATGGTTCAGTTCTAAAGGATTTCCACACTTATCAACTAAATCTCAACAATATTTCAACACTTTCTCATCTATGTTATACTTTTCTTCAACTTTTCTACTCAAAACCGATGGATCTGGACTCAACCTGACTTTAGACTTGTTCCTCAGTCTAGAGCCGTCTTGAAAACGGATTTCCACTGGAAGAGATGACCGATTAACGGGTTGAACATGAAATTTCACCAAGAACAGTGAGTCTGATTGAATGGGGGTGGTTCCCATCCGATCGAACGAGCTGGACTTGGTGTGCTTTTCCGTTGTTTGACACGTCGTCACACCGTCTCCATTAACTCAAAACCTTTTTACTTAGAAAATTTTACAAACTTTCAAAAGACATAACGCTCACTCGAATGGCCATCCGATCGGATGACCATCCTATCGAATGACCATCCGACCAAGCGACCTGCCCCTTTATAATTTAACAAATTACAAACAAACACATTCATTCGAATGGACATCCGTTCGAATGATCATCCGCTCGGATGACCATCCGACCGGATGACCATTCGTTCGGATGGGTTACTCTCGATCGATCGGATCACCGTCCGCGCACCCTGTTATCCGACACTCTGTTACACGCTGTTCAACACTTAAGCTACTGTTCTATGCTCAGGCTAATTCAACGCGCTCCCTTCAATCAAATCAAGGCTGTTTTTATTTGTTAAACACATACTGTGAGTATACTCGAACCCTTTTTTGCTTAACGCACTTTTGGGTGTTACATACGTTTTCTATATCAAAACACAACGCACATTATACTAAACGCTTTACAAACGCTAACCACACTCGCATGTTATACGTGATTCGATGAATTATTGTATGTTATGTTTACACGCTAACCACAACGCACATTATACTAAACGCTTTACAAACGCCACCTGATGTGCACAAAATGCAACATATAAATTACATCAATTGTGGCATAAAACTAACCCTTTTTTAGTACTAATGTTGGAAAAAGTGTGTTTTTGTCTTCCTTTTGTATTTTCAGGATTAAATGAGCTCAAATGAACAAAAGAAGCAAAAAGGCAGCTAAATCTAACATAAATACAAGAAAAGGAATAAACGTGGCATGCCCGACCTCCCCGACAGCATCTTCCCAAGCAAAACAAGAGAACAGAAGGCTGAACACGCCCCGTGCTCAATGAGCATGGGGTCGTGCCCAAGTGTCAGCAGAAAAGACAAACCTGTAGAAGCTTCTATCACCCACCACGGGGGCGTGCCCAGCGGACACGGGGCCGTGGTCAACTCTAAGATTCGCAGAATCTGGGGAAATCTTGATAGTACAGATACGCTTCTGCACACGGGGGCGTGCCCAGCGGACACTGGGGCGTGGTTAACTAATGCAGACAAACTGCAGTTAATGAAGAAAGAGAAGGAAGGTGGACACGGGGCCGTGCCCAATGGACACGGGGCCGTGCCCGAGTCTCTGTTCAGCCTATAAATAGGGGTGCTTGGCTCATTTGCAAACCATCCCTTGGCACACCACCTCTATCACACTTCACCCACCACCCACCACCATCATCCACCACCATCATCCATCGTCCATCATAGAGTGTGTGAGTCGTCTCGGGATCCAAGATTGATTGTAAGAGTTCTTGACAATCAAAGGCCATGTTTGCCTAAGTCTCTTACATCACTTGGTGAAGACAAGTGTCTAGTGTAATACTTTTTAATTTTAAGCTTTTCGCACTTTTTATTTGGTTATGTATTAATGACTTTAATAACTAGTTTCTTATGTTGAAGGTGATTATTCCTTATCGTTTGTCCGTGGTGTCTTGGCATTATTTAACTGTCTATATAAAATAAAAGATTTTCACCATTCATATCTCCACGGTCTATATGGAGATATGTTGGCTACCTGGTCGGGGGTTAAGGGAACGGTTTGGTAAGAGTCTTGCCTTGTTCAGTTTATAGATCCTACAAGGACCTGGGTCAAATTTAGTAGGACCTCCTTCAATACCCACCGGTATTGGATGGCGGGTGTCCAAACTCTTTGATCCCCTCATATGTAAGCTACTATTAATACTTTAATCCGGCTACTTAGGAATGTATCCCTGCTGACTCAGACTACTTAGCCGATGGTAACGCCACCTTCAAAAGAGGGGCCTACCATAATATGCATTAATAACTTAATTAATTATCTTTCAATAATCCGACCCTTTAGGATTGTATCCTTGCTGACTCAAACTACTGGGTTGAGGGTAACGTCACCTTCAAAAGATGGGCCTACTACAATAACTAAGAGAATCTCTTAAAAAGTGTAAAAGTGCGGAAATAATCAAATGTTACACTAAACACGAGTCGGAGCCAAGTGATTCATCTTGTCTATCTGTTTTTACTTTTATTTTATTTTTTAGCATTTTAGTTAGTTTTATTTTTCTTATTTAAAAAGCTTTTTCTAACTTTTGATTTGATTAGACGTTGAGGATAAACCGGTACTAAAAGCTCTTGTGTCCTTGGACGACCTCGGTATCTTACCAACACTATACTACGCTCACGATGGGTGCACTTACCCATATCTGTGTTTAGTGTTAGTAAATATCGTGTTTTATAAATTTAAAACTTGACTAAAAAGTGTAAAAAGGCTTAAAATATATATTAAAAACCTATCACACTACACACGCATCAAGTTTTTGGCGCCGTTGCCGGGGACATAAGGATTTTAAGAAAGTTAGGAATCAACGGCCTAATCGTTTTTTCTATTTTTTCTGTTTTTTTAGGATTTTCTTAGTTTTTCAGCTTCTGCAGAATTCAGCACGGGTCGTGCCCCAATCCTTGGAACTGTCAATCCTGTTTTAAGTCACACAGTAAGCTGAACACGGGGCCGTGCCCACTCAACACGCCCCGTGCCCAAGTTTCAGTTACTGAAAACAGAACTGTAAGATCCCGACGGCTGGTAACTTCTGACACAAACATGAGTGATACTGATATTTTTACTTTCGGCACTCTTATGGTACATGGTGTCAAATATGTGGTGGCTCCCATAAAGATTTAGAATGTTATTTTCTAAATTATAAGCCCCATTATATAGACCCATTGTTTTCCTGTAGCCTTAAGAGGGGCGAAAGTAAAAATAATCCCTATCTCTCCCTCGAATGCTCTCAACCGGATCTTCTAGGAGAAATGCTTCTTGATGAACTATTTCAAATGGAAGATCTAATTCTTAATTGGTTAAAAGAACTTATGATGGATTTCAATAATTTATCTCAAGACGATAACCAAGAAGAATTGTTGGGATCGCATTCAAATAAAAACAACTTCATTGTTCCCGATGCTACCTCTAACTCTAGCGAGGGCTTGAGCGATAGTCGTCCCTGTGTCGATTGTGCCGCGAAGGACTCCCCATCGACTTCGTTCGATGCATACATAGACCTGAGCGATTCGGCATACACCTTCTTTAACGAGAGCCCGGGAAATGGTTGGACTTGTCCACCTACATTTAGCATAGGAATCACCCTCACCGACAACCTCTTGCGTTCTCGTTTTAATCTAGAGCAATTAAGGTATCTTAGGCACTTTGGGGTTGTTCCATCCAGTAAGGAACCGCCCGATACGAATAAGTTCCTTAGAAATAGACAAACTTCATAAACAGCCTTTCGACACGGGGCCGTGCCCAGGTCAACACGCCCCCGTGTCCACCAAAAGATTCCTTTCTGATTTTTTGTCAGAATACGGACAAAATGTGTCAGGATCTTGTCTGCACACGGGGCCGTGTCCAACCGACACGGGGCCGTGTGCAGCGTGCTGTCGTTTTCTATAAATGCAGCCAAGAATCCTGCACATTTGGACCATCCAGGGACAGAGATTTGAGAGGATCTTCTCACCTACCATCCTAGGTATTTTCTAAAAGAAGGTTCTAACAACCATCTTGTCCTTTCCTATATTATCCATTACCTTCTTCTTCATCTTTCTTGCTTCAACACCTCCATTGAAGCTTGAGATCACCATGATTCCAAAGCTTTATTGTGATGTTTGTTGGATTTTTGTTCAAGGAATCTTGTTAAAAATAAGTTGTATAACATTGTTTTAAATTATTTCTGCTAAAAAATGCTTAATAAGTTGGAAAAGTAATTTGAATCTCCAAGATTCCTTGTTCCAAAAATCTGCAGAAAGGTGAACATGGGGCCGTGCTCATTGAGCACGGGGCCGTGTCCGAGGGAACTGTTTCATTAAAATAAACTCCTTTCCATTTATTTTCGTAGAATGTCAAACCAAAACAGTGGAACCTCTTCTGCGCACTCCAGAAACAGTCGAAGGGAAAGAAGGTCTTCAATTGAAGCAACTCTCGTACGCTACGGCATTACGTGAAGCTCTGGACGAGATGACTTCGGTAGAGGAGGTCCTTATAGACCGTATAAACTATCTTACGGTGGGGCTGGAAAACAGTTTTCAAGAAATTAACCTCTTGCACCAGAGGTTAAACATTCTTGTGACACCTCCCATGGAACCAATCCTCCCTCAAGAGAATTGGAACCTAGCACTTGGAGTGAACAATCCTACCGGATGGGACGACATCCCAGCGGAACCTCCTCTTGAAGATCTACAAGAAGTCCCAGTGGAGGTTGCACCCCCTCAAACCAATGCCAATGAGCCCGCCTTTCTTCTCCCTAGGGAGATAGAGGAGTGGCTCGCCGACATGTGAAGGACCCATCCAACCGAGAAAATTATCTTTTCGGAAATTTTGCTAATAGAATAAGTTTTTGGCTAGAACTTCATGGTTTAGATTTCTTGTGTTTCTTTTGACCTATTTATATAGAATTTTAACTTATTAGTAGTATTATGTAATTCTCTCTATTTAATGGAGTGGTAGTTTTTGTAACACCCTGACCGGAGGCAGAAAAGTCAAGGGCATCACGAAACATGGCAAAATGCATTTGAGCACATGATGATTAAATTAAGTTGAAATATAGTTTAGATTCAATTAAAGAGATTGCATTCACATCCGAGTAAATAAGAGTACTGTAGGTCCCTGAATCACGTATGGATCGTACAAGACTGTTAATCTATCAAGGGTGCGGAATCCCCTTGATTGATCTTCGAACACAGAAACAAGATTATGTAGAAGAACAAGAATTCGAACACACAAACACGCAAACTTTCAAACTGATCTTCTGTGATTATCAAACCTTTGGAAGTGTTTTACAATCACTAAGATCTACAAGAACCTAACAGCCGATTTCTGTTTTGTTCTTAACCTCTCACACTTGAATGCTCTCTCACAAGTTGTCTAAAGTGTCTAAAAATGTCTAACCTAAAACTCAAGACTAAGGCTGTTTATATACACACAGCCAAGATCTCGAATTTGGGCTTTGCCCATATTACATTTGTTACATAAACTTGGGCCTAATAGACTTAGTACAAACTTGGACTGAATTGGGCTTTATCGAACTCGTTTTTCTTTAAGTCTTCATGATCCAATCTTCTGTTTAATATCCAAAGACCAATCCAAAGCTGTTGTCACATAACATGCACCAACAAACTCCCCCTTACATTTGTTACATAAACTTGGGCCTAATAGACTTAGTACAAACTTGGACTGAATTGGGCTTTATAGAACTCGTTTTTCTTTAAGTCTTCATGATCCAATCTTCTGTTTAATATCCAAAGACCAATCCAAAGCTGTTGTCACATAACATGCACCAACAAACTCCCCCTTGACAATAGCTTGCAAAAGAAACTTTAGTCTTCAGAATCTCACAGTCTTTGGTCTTTGGATAGCGTCAGCTTCAACATGAATTCTGTCTTTGTCAGCAACATCTTTGTCAGCAACAGACTCCCCCTAAGCTGATGCATCCAATCACCAAATCTTCCAAGTTTTGAGTCAGCATTCCAAGTAAGTCTTCACAGCATCCACTCTGCATTGTAGAAGGAGGATTCTACCAAGCAGCAACAAACTCCTCCTCTCTTCACAGCAACTTCTCATCAACAACTGCTTCAATCTGTATACTATAAAACAAACATCTCGAGAAACCATAAGAATTTTTCAACATAGTTAAAGAATTATTATTTTACTAGAGATAGTTAAACTGTATCAGATTAAGCATTTTCCAATTAAGCACCAACACGCACAAATTTTAACAAACACCTTATAACCTGCATGAGTTAAAAAATTTTGAACCCACTTTCTAACACAGTCTCCCCCTTTCGGTAACAACTCCTCCAAGAATAACAGTTTTCCGTACATTAAGAATTTTAACAGAAAAAGACACTATTTTTGGATTTTTATATTTTTCAAATGTAAAGACTGAAAGCAGTAAATAAATATTTACAGACATTCTTTTTGCGAGTTTCGAGGGTAAGAGAATCATATCAGTGTACGGTCATGTCAAAACGCTCTTGTTGTTCTTTTAGTTAACATTTAGATAAGCATCCTATAACGATTATCGGTATTGTCGTCCACATAAGCTCAACTTATCATATGTAATCATGGCGAGGGGATACGTTAAGTTATGATTTATACTTACCGACCGGTGTTCATCCACATCACGACACATTCCCGTATCAAGGTATGCACGAGGGTTCATCTTACCGGTGAGTATACCGATTATCATCTGTTTGACCGTATATGATGTGAGAAACTCACTTATTTTGATTGAAAACAAGCCCTATGTGATAGAATCACTTATTGATGAGGAACTTGATTTTCAGATGCATGAGGGCACAGGAGCAAGTCCGTGAACAGGTCAGTACTTTCGTACAGCAGAGAGACGAACTTGACTCCCGGAGAAATGTGATATATTATCACTTATTTTTGGGGACATGTGATTGTTGATCACTTATTGAGGTCGAATGCAATATGTACACGTATGTATGATATCATGGAAGATCTAGACTTGTGTCCCCGTTGTTTTTCGGTAAAAGATACAACCATGATACCCAGATGATAAGCAGCATAAAGACCGAATATCTCAGAACCTCGGCAATCTCTCAAACGAAATTTCGGTACTAAGACCATATGCCAATGAATGGTTCCCACCTGGTCTTCAGTCGATTTAAGTTTATATCACCCTGCACACTTTAAAATGATTGTGAGCCTACCGATACATCTTATATAGAGCTGCTTAGCATATTTCATTTAAGGTTTAAAGAAGTTTAGACAGACCACTGATGTACAATCATTTTCTCTTTTGCTCGCCAGGAAACTCATTTTTGCTTTTCTATTTTTTTTTTGTGTTTTTGAAATTTTTTTCGATGTTTTTGTATTTTTGATTTTTAAGAAAAACAGTAAACTATTTACAAAAATTCTTATGAAAAACCAGTTATTCAGGATTCCTCATCCCATTGAGTTCGACTAAGTGTTCAAAGCGAGCTCGATCAAAAGCTTTTGTGTAAAGATCAGCAAGGTTATCTTCTGTGTCGACTCGGTGCAATTCAATTAATCGTTTTTCAGCACAATCCCGTATAAAATGATGACGTATGTCAATGTGTTTAGTTCTACTGTGCTTTACGGGATTGTTTGTGATTGATATAGTGGCATTATTGTCTATCATAATAGGAGTACGAGTGAAATCCAAACCGTAATCGCGCATCTGCTGTTGGATCCAGAGAACCTGAGAGCAACAGCTACCCGCAGCAATATATTCAGCTTCACACGTAGAGGTAGACACACAGGATTGCTTCTTGCATTGCCAAGACACGATCCTGCCTCCTAAGAACTGACAACCACCTGTTGTAGACTTCCTGTTTGATTTGCATCCTCCAAAGTCTGAATCAGTGTAAGCAACGAACCTCAAATCACTATCAGCTGGATACCACAACCCAAGTTTAGGTTTCGCCTTCAAGTAACGAAGAATCCGCTTCACTGCTTTCATATGTGACTCCTTTGGATTTGCCTGATATCTGGCACACAAGCATACGGCAAACATGATGTCGGGTCTGGAAGCAGTCAAGTACATTAGAGAACCAATCATCGCCCTGTATTGAGTTGGATCAACATCTTCAGTGCTTTCATGATCTGGGCCGAGATTGTGGTTTTCACAAATGGGTGTGTTGAAAGTAGAGCAATCATTCATTTTGAATCGAGCCAAAATGTCATACACATACTTTGTTTGATGTATAAACATCCCATCTTCCTTCTGTTCAACTTGTAATCCCAGAAAGTAAGACAGCTCACCCATAGCACTCATTTCAAACTTGCTCTTCATCACCTGTTCAAATTCCTTACACATGTTTTCGTCAGATGACCCAAAGATGATGTCATCCACGTATACCTGTACTAGCAGAAAATCTTCCTTCTTTCTCTTAATGAACAGTGTACCGTCAATCTGACCTCTTTCAAAACCATTCTTGACCAGATGTGTAGACAGTGTCTCGTACCACGCCCTGGGAGCTTGATGTAACCCATACAAAGCCTTATCAAGTTTGTATACTCGATCTGGATAGTCTGGATCAACGAACCCATCTGGTTGTGAGACATACACCACTTCTTGGACTTTCCCGTAAAGAAATGCACTCTTCACGTCTAGTTGGTAAACTTTGAAGCCCTTGAATGAAGCAAAAGCCAGAAACAAACGAATTGCCTCCATCCTCGCCACTGGTGCAAACACCTCATTGTAATCAATCCCTTCTTGCTGATTAAAGCCTTTGACAACCAACCGAGCTTTGTTGCGTGTGACAATACCTCTTTCATCTTTCTTGCACCTAAATACCCATTTAGTGCCAATCTCTCTCTCACCTTTTGGAAGGTCCACTAATTCCCAAACCTTCAACTTAGCAAACTGGGCCAATTCCTCTTGCATAGCTTCAACCCATGAATTGTCTTTAAGAGCCATATGAATGTTCTTCGGCTCCTCTTGGGAAATAAAGCAACTATACAAGCACTCGTTCACTATCCCAGTCTTCTCAATTGAAACAAATAACCCAGAATTCGCTTCTATGCTTCTTCTAGTCTGAACACCTGCAGTAGGATCTCCCAGTATCATATCAACCGGATGATCTCTATTTGCTCGTGTAGTAGCAACAGCATCGACTTCTAGATTATCACCCAAGTTTGATCCAACCTCCCCCTGAATATTCTGATTTGCAAACGGATTAATGAAATCCTCCCCCTGAATGGGTTCAGAGTCACTATCGCTTGAATCAGGATAAGCAGCACCTTGGGAAGTTTCCGGAGCATCTGACATATCAACATTCGATCTAGGCATGAACTCGCCTTCATCGTCTTCACATACAACTGTTTGAATCAGCTGAGAACCATCTGCATCAGAAACCTCAGGAATATTAAATGATTTAAACACACTTTCATAATCATACAATATAGCAGGACCACTCGTTGATTGTTGAGGTTTGTAGGAAGTAATTTCCACATTAAAAACAACCTTAATTTTACCAGTTTTTAGATTAAAAACCCTTTTATTCGGTGTGCCAGGCACGTAGCCTAGAAAGTAGCCTTCATCTGCCACCTCACCGAATTTTTGTTTATCTTTGTTTCGCACAATCGTGCAGGGTAATCCAAATGGTTCAAAGCCTGTTAAGTTTGGTTTTTCACTAAACATTAACTCATGACAAGTTTTGTTAAAACGTTTAACGGTCAAAACTTTGTTTAGGACGTAGCAAGCTGTATTCACAGCTTCTCCCCAGAAAAGAACTGGTAGCTTTGAATCTGAAAGCATCGTCCTAGCGGCTTCAATCAACGTCCTGTTTTTCCTCTCAGCGACTCCATTTTGTTGAGGAGTGTAAGGAGCGGAATATTGATGTTCAATTCCCTTTCGAAGACAGTAGAGATCCAGAACTCGATTCTTGAACTCCGTGCCATTATCACTCCTTATCCTCTTTATTCTTGCATCATGGACGTTTTCCAATTTCGTAAAAAGATCTATCAGCATCTCCGCTGTCTCATCTTTTGTACCTAAAAAGAAAACCCATGAATAGCGTGAGTAATCATCAGTGACAACAAGACAATAGTACTTTCCACCTATGCTCCTCACGTTCACTGGACCGAATAAATCCATGTGAAGTAAATCATAAGGGGCATTAATGGAATTTACTGTTTTAGACTTATGAGGTTTCTTGTGTTGTTTTCCCTTTTGACATGGAAGACATTTATCTTCCACTTGAAACCTCAGCAATGGAACCCCTTTCACTAGCTCATTTTTAATAATGTAATTCATTTTGCGGTAGTGAATATGAGCCATGCGTCTGTACCACAACATTGATTCAGCTTCAGATGCTTTTGACAGTAAACACGCCACCGCAGCAGTTGGATCCTTGGCACCCATGTCCATGACATAAGTATCATTTTTCCTTGGTGCACGCATAACTATCCAATCGTCTGGAATGACCAAACCCGGTTTCAACACCAATGCCTCAGTATTTGTAAAATGGACCGAGTGACCCTTGTCGCAGACTTGTGACACGCTCATCAGATTGTGTTTAAGCTGCTCAACATAGTTCACTTTGTCCAATGTGATCTTTCCATTCGTCTCTTTTCCTCGTCCAGTAATTCTTCCTCCTTTAGCACCAGCAAAATTTACATGCCCACCATCGTATTCTTCAAACTCAGAAAACAACCTCGCATCCCCCGTCATGTGCCTGGAGCAGCCACTATCAACATACCATAAGTTGATAATCCTCCTTAGCAGCTCCTGCACACACCAACCAAAAGATTAGTTAGATTTGGGGACCCAAGCCTTAATGGTCTTGGGTCTTCCAGATTCATCAACTACAGGAACATCCATCCAGTATCCATCACTCCTAGCTGGAGTCTTGGATCTTGGGTCTGTTGATGGAAATGGGGCATGATTTCCATAAGGTCTCTGGTCCTGAGGGTACCTATTTGTGTTTGGACTATGTGACCTTTGAAAATTTTGATTTTGATTCCAAGAACCTTGATTGTAATTTCTAAAGCCATTGTTATAAAAAGTTCGACCACCATTATTTCGGTATCGATTTTGATATTGACCTTGACTTCTGAAATTATTTGAATTTTGATTATTCATTCTTGGTGAGTTACTTCTAGGTCTTTCATATCTGCCTGATGTAGATTCAGGCTGAAATCTTGGTTGATTTCTTTGGAAACGAGGAACTTGTGGAGTTCCTTTTTCAGCCTTATCTACACCACTAGCAACACCCGGTTGTTGCTTTGGAGCAGATTTCTTTGGAGAATTTGAGACTTTCTCCTCATTATCACCTTGCTTCTCAGGTGATTTCCCTCTTTGTTTCTCACTAACTTGTGCTTCAACCTTTTTGTTAGGACAGCAGCTAGCTACATGTCCCTTTGTGTGACATTTGAAGCACGATCTCTTATTCGAAGACTTCTTAGTTGAAGCCTTTGAACTAGATTCTGGTTTTGATGATGATTCCTTGGAAGGATTTTGCTCAGTTTGCTTAATTTCAGATTTTTTTATGTTTTTGTTTCTAGCAAACTCTACATTTGATACCTTTTCAATAACAGCTGTTTCGGTTTTCATATCACTTCCTTGAACAAAATTAACCTTTTTAACAAAAGTTTGATTATTGTTTTTAGAAGGTGTATTTTTCTTTTTCAAAACAGGTTTGCTGTTATTTTCCTTCTTAGCATCATTATCTTCAAACACATCACCTTGACTGGATGTGAAACTACTTGGTGAAGTTGACAGACAGTCTGTAAGCTCATCCTCATCAGGTAGGAAAGAATAGTCATGACTAAGAGGAGGTGGGACTTCATTAAAGCCCTGGAATCCCACACTTGTCTTGTCATTACTCTTCTTTAACCCACCCATCATATGTTTCATAACAAAAGTAGAATCCCTGAATTGACCTAATTTCTTTTCAAGTTCAACAATTTTGAGTTGTGCATCTGACAACTCTTTGCTTTTTTCAGAAATCTCTTTTGTTTTCTCAGCCATCATGTCATGAGCTAAGTCTATGACTTGAAGTTTTTCGTTTAGTTTGCTGGTTAAAACTTCAATTTCAGCTTCATAGCCTTTTATCTTTTTCAAATATGATGACTCGTTTCTTTTAGCAAAGAAATTTGATTCTTTTACGTTAGACATTTCGCTCACAAGACTTTTGTTTTGAGTTGACAATTTGTCAACTTCACCCTGTAGTTCACGACACTTTAAGCAAACAGAAGTGGCAGAGTTACTTACCTCTCCTGTCGATTTGTCTGAGTTGGCCATGAGAGCAGCAAGTTGAGCTTCCATTCTTTTGATGATTTCATCTTTCTCATCAGCTTCCATTTCATGCTCAGACTCAGGCTTTTCCTTTTCAGCATCTGTTGTCTGATCAGCCTTATCTTCCTGAACTTCACTCTTCTTCTCAACTTTAGCCTCATCTACTGTAGCTTCACCATCATTGACTGGAGTGATCTCTGCCATGAATGCTTGAGTGACATTTTCATCATTTTCTAAGTGAATGCTCCAGTCATATGAGCCTTCTCTTGCAGTAGATATCAACGCCCTTGAGTTAGAGTTAGAGTTAGAGTTGTTTGAAGCATTCCGATTGTTTGAACTTTGATTCGTATTCTCATGCTTTTGTTTTTGACATTCCCTAGCGAAATGACCATAACTCTGACAGTTAAAGCACCTGACTTTGGTCTTGTCAAAACCCACGCTCTTTCCTACAAACTTCCTTCCAGTTCTGTTCATGAACCTCTTCACACGTCTCGAAATCATGGCCATCTGCCATTGCAGATCCATCTCTTCTAGATCATCAGGGTCAATCTGATCATAATCTTCATCTAAAGTGGCAGGATCAGATATTTTCCCTTGAATGTAGTTCTCATAAGACGCAACAAAAGAAGCAAGTAGAGCAAGATGTCCTTCAGCAGACTTCACACTCATAGGCATTGACTTTGCACTACTACTTTGCTTTGAAGTTGATGTTCTCTTGACTCCTGTTGATCCTCCTGCAGCAGCTACAAAACACACATCACCATCCTCATTCACTATGACCTGCTCCTTATCACACGAAAGAAATGCAGTTGCAGAGTCGCTAGAAGCATCATGAGGTGAAGAAGATGTAAGCCCATTGTATATCCCTGGATCTTGAACCTGATCATAACCAGTGTCCTTTTTCTTCATACTAAGCTCATAAGCTCTAAGCTTTCCAACTACTTCTTCCAATTCCTTCGTGTCATAATCAGCTTCTCCCTTTATCATGAGAGTGTAGATATCCCATTTAGCAGGTAGAGCATCTAGTAGCTTGTCATTTTTCTCTATGTCAGTATAGCAATCTATATCATAATTATCCAGTTCTGACATCAGATGGTAGTATCGAGTGATGACGTCTTCAAGTGACTCATTTTTCATGTACTTGAACACAGCAAACTGCTTCTTCAGTAGATCAACTTTGTTCTTCTTGACATCAGGATTTCCCTCATATCTCTTCTCTAGTGCATCACACATTTCCTTTGAAGTAGTGTACTTCTTAAAGGTATGCTTGATGCCATCAGGTAAAGACATTTTAATGGCTGCCAAGGCTCTCTTTTCAGCCTCATACATTTTCTTTTGTTCGGCATCCATATCAACATAAGCAGTTATACGTTGTCTTCCCTCAAACTCATGAGTTGGGTTCACATACCCGTCGTCTATGCATATCCACATACGCGTGTCCTGGTACTCAACAAAAGATTGAAACCTATCATTCCATGTCAAGTAGTTCTCCACCTTCATCATCTTAGGTGGTTTGTTCGTCGTGCCTACTTCATGTTCCATCCTTAAGAGTTCGTTCAATTTTGACATGTTCGACATTTCAACGTAACAGACTGATAAAACCGTACAAAATTTTTCCGAACACAGTGGTTACCAAATTACACCGTTAGAATCGTCTCGAAAAGACGAATCCAATAATATCTAATGTCGAAAACCGAAATCGGGATTTTCCAGAGTCAACGGTGCAAACAGTTTCTTCAAACGAGCTACGGATCAATTTCTATTTGCAAAACTCTGAAATATTTTCGACGCTTGCTAACTGAAATTTCACCCCTTAATTCCTCTCTTAAATTCGCTGGTTCTGAGTTAATTTCGCTGGTTATCTTTGCTGGACAAATTCGCTGGTATAATTTCGCTATTACGACGACTAGTGAAATCGCTGAAACCGTGATGATTTCGCTGTGGACAATCACACGGTTACCAAAGTCGCCTTTGGATTTAACGTCGCCGATAAATATGCTGGTTACACTTAATTTCGCTGGTCTCCGAGATATCTGTTAAATTCGCTAAAGAGCTGATTGGGCCACTCAGCCACCCAATCCAGAAACATGCAGCAGCTAACAACAACTGCAGCAGCTGACCAACACGAAATCTGCTTCCTCTTTTGAAAATTTTCAAGCAAAGTCTCAATCAGATTTCCTACAAAACACGAAAACAGTCAAAACAAATAATCAAAACAGATTAAAGTACACGAATTTAAACTGTTCTTCAAGTGTTCTTCGTGTTCTTCGCAAAAACCCAGAACTTTAACACGAAATTTTCAAACAACCAACTACCAAAACAGATCAAAACTCAGAATTTTGAACTGTTCTTCCTTGTTCTTGCTGTTCTTCACGAAAATTATGAATGAGACACCAAAACTTCTTCAACCGAAACACAACTTGAATCCAGTCTTCAGTCTTGAACCATGCACAAGAGCAAAAGCTCTGATACCAATTGTAGGTCCCTGAATCACGTATGGATCGTACAAGACTGTTAATCTATCAAGGGTGCGGAATCCCCTTGATTGATCTTCGAACACAGAAACAAGATTATGTAGAAGAACAAGAATTCGAACACACAAACACGCAAACTTTCAAACTGATCTTCTGTGATTATCAAACCTTTGGAAGTGTTTTACAATCACTAAGATCTACAAGAACCTAACAGCCGATTTCTGTTTTGTTCTTAACCTCTCACACTTGAATGCTCTCTCACAAGTTGTCTAAAGTGTCTAAAAATGTCTAACCTAAAACTCAAGACTAAGGCTGTTTTTATACACACAGCCAAGATCTCGAATTTGGGCTTTGCCCATATTACATTTGTTACATAAACTTGGGCCTAATAGACTTAGTACAAACTTGGACTGAATTGGGCTTTATAGAACTCGTTTTTCTTTAAGTCTTCATGATCCAATCTTCTGTTTAATATCCAAAGACCAATCCAAAGCTGTTGTCACATAACATGCACCAACAAGTACATAAACAAAATACATCATAACAAATTGTTTCACAAATGATAGATTCGGATTTAATCTAAGGCATAAATCTTGATCAATCCTATATGAAATATTCTTGCAAATCATAGCATCAAACATTGTCACCTGAAACATATGTTAGAAAAATATTGGGTCAACAAACGGTTGAGTGAATTCATAGGTTTTGTTAGGCAAAAATAACAATGTGATATGAAAATGGTTTAACAATGTGGCATGTGATATGTCTTTAAGCAAAAGAGTAATACAAGTAGTCACTTGGTGGTACATTCAAACCTTCGTTATGACGTAACACGGGTCTATCACCACACTTCCAAAAAGTTTCACATGAGTATCAACAACAACAATTGCAACAAATAGTTTCACTGGAAGTGAGATGGGGCGTCACACCTATAGCGCTATAATATAACCGTTGGGCTTTTGCAAGTTAATGAACGTAAACGCGTTAAAGCAACAACAACAAGTACTAAGCAAATGCAAGGACAATCGGGATATCCACAAATAGCAAATAAGTTTGTATCACATTGTATCATATGTTTCATCCCAAAAATAATGTAAAAAGGGACTATGAACTCACCTTGATTGCGGGTAATTCCAAACACGTATGTAATTGTAAGAGTTTTTGGGAACAAGATTTCCACGTCACTCTAATAGATTGAACATGCAACAATATAGAATTTGTATCAATAAAAGTGTTGAATTGTTTTTGATCGGAAATCCTAAATCTATAGAATTTAAAAGGGTTTGGATAAACGGTGATTATGTGGTTTGGATAACCTAATAGAGAACTCGGAAAATGAGTATGATGTAAAGGAATTATTTATAAGAAAATATTCAATTAACATAAATTGCAAAATTATACAATTGATTTAATATAAACATTTGTAATAATAAATCAAATATAATTAACTATTTTACAAGTGATATTATTAATTTATAAAAATTATAAATTAATTTAGATGCTCAAAAATATATATTTATTTGATAAATGATAATTATATAGTTTAAAGGGATAAATATGATAATTATATAACTAATTATCAAAATAATTATATTAAATCTGAATAATTAAAAATAAAATTTTTAATTATTGAACTTGAATATCACTGATTTAAAATAATTATTATGGCCTTAGAATCATTTTAAATAAATAAAATGAATTGAAGTAGTTAAAATAACAATAAATATGTTTATATAAAATTAATTATCTAAATAATTTAATATAATAAAAATTCAGATTCTAAATTTATAAAAACACAGTAATATGTCTATTTTGTCATAAAAATAATTTTGGATAAAATTTATATAGTTATATAATTTAAACGCATTAAATTAAACTATATTTATAAGTAATAAAACTGATTTAATTATAAAAATATCAAAACTGTATAAAATATCAGTAAAATCATTATTTTGGTAAAGTTCACCATTTACCCTTAAAATGATTATACTGAAAATTTCAGTATTTAAATAATTAATTTCGAATTTATATGATTTAAACATTAATAAATAAGTTTTGTTTTTAAATAAATAGTTTTATAAATAAAACAGTTGTTTTCGTATTTTTATAAAATGTAACAGTGTTTAATAGTATTATTAAAAATAATGGCAGGTGTAAAATAAGAAAAATAAAAAGTTTAAAAATGTTTGCACATACCCGGGTTCGAACCCGGGTCTGTGTTATGAAACACACACACATAACCACTGGGCTGGGCCTGGTGGTTATGTTTTAATTCGGTTTAAATGAAATAAATACGGAAATAGAAATTAGTCATCTTCCCAAATTAGAGTCAAAGTCAGAATGCCCGGTCAAACCCAAAAGTCAAATACCGTAATTAACGATCAGACTTATGTTTTGTGTTAAATAAAAAGTTCGTTTTTACAGTAATTTGGCACGAAAATGTGTCGAATTGAAGTGCGAATTGGGTTGGCAATGGGTTGGGGAAGTTCTGGACAGATCAAAAGGTGTTAAACAATTCGAAATGGGTCGAAGATGGGCAACTGATCTGTGTTCGATTTGATTTATTATATTTAATTCCTAATGTGTATAGAAGTATATTATAGTTTCATATAATAACTGAATGAGGGCTTAGCCCGACCGGTCACGTGTTCGTTTGTTGAGTGGGGTGTCGCGGGTTCGAGTCTCTTGTGGCCGGTTCAACCCTTTTTGTTTTTGAATTAAAATTAATTAAATATTAAAATCCTAAATAGTGCATAAATGAATTTAAGTTTCATATTCTAACAGCTCCTAGTAGGAGGATAAACTGGTTAAGGCGTTGCGGTTCTAAACGAGAGGTCACGAGTTCGAATCCCACAAGGGCCGGTTCTTTAAAGAAGAACCCCTTTTTGTGCCATTTTTGAATATTTACACTTTGGTCCCTGAAGTTTCAGTTTTTACAAAATAGTCCCTATAGTTTCGAAAAGTTGCATAAACAGACCCTATACTTTTATAAAAAGTACATAATTGGTCCGTGAAGTTTCGAAAATTGACACAAATAGTCCCTGTACTGTTCAGTTAAGTATGCTAACTGAGTTAATGTTTAAAGAAGGAAACCTTTATAAAAGGACTAACACAGTTAGGGTTTTCAGTTTATATAAGTTTAAAAATAACAGTTTTGGTCCCTACAGTTTAAGTTTAAGAAAATGACCAAATGAACCCTAGATTTTTAAAACAAATTATATATTTCTTTTATAAAATAAGTTTCAAAAATTACAAAAAGAACCCTAAACTTGTACTTTGAAATAATTGCACTTTAACCCTTGTATTTATATAGTTTCAAAAATGATAATTTAGTCCCTGGATTTGTACTTTCAAATAATTGTGGTTTTAGTCCTTGAACTTAAAAAGTAATAGATTTCAAGCAGGTTTTAAAGAATGTTAAATAGGTCCCTCAACTAGTAGTTTCACAAGTAGTCACAATAAACCTTTATAGTTTATGTAACCGTGTTTAATAGCATAAAAACTCAACAAATTTGAAATTGTTTCACGTGTTTGTATCGGTATGAGCACAAAGCAAGTAGGATCAAATAAGTTTCATTCCCGATACGGTAATTGTTACAATGCAAGTCAAAACAAATACAAGTGTGAAAACCAAGGTGGTTACAATCTTCCCTACTTTAGGAAATTTCGTCCCAAAATTTATTCGAAAGAGACCGTAGAATGTAATTGTAATGATTGAAAAGATAAGTAAGGAGTTTGTTTCTAGAGCATCTTGTGGTGTTGATAGTTTTTGAAGAATCTATGAGCATCATTGAGTGTATAGAGATTGTTTTGTATATCACTATGTTATACTAAATTTGTAATAAAAAGAATTTTTTTTTTGATAGTCTATTATGATGTGAACAATTTACATTTGAAATAAATCATGTAATGAATCAAATTCAGACTCAGAACTATAAGGTGGTGGAGGTGGTAGAGTCAGTCGCATCTGAGCAGCTAATTGTCTTAGCATGTCTTCCAACCATTTATTTCTTTCTGTCAGCCATTTTATTTGTTGAGACAAATTTCGAACCTGGTCGTTTAATCTAGTCACTTCGACTCCCATTGATTCTGGAGGTAGGTTCATTTGAGGCACCGTACTTGGGCCTGCTATATCAGTTGGTGGTAGTTGTTGTTCTACTTCGTTTAATAGTAACTGGAAAAACTGTGGCTGTAATGGTGATTGCAAAAATGATTCCGATGCTAACTGTTCTTGGATCATCATGTTTTCATCAAACAAAGTTTCTTGCATCGTTGGATCCTCCTCGAAAACTAACGGTGAGAAGCTTGGTAAGACGTTTGGTGTTAATGGTTGGGATAGGTTAGTTGTAATATGTTCTTGTATGTGTGGCAGCTGTGGTTGCAGATCAAATCGATAAAAAGACGATTGAGGAAGCTGCAACAATGATTGTTGTAAATTTTGTGTGGAGTTACTTTCTAAGATAACTGGAGCTCCCTCCGACTGGATTGGTTGAGTTGGTGTATAAATATGAACAGGGGTTAGCCTAACGGTGTGAAAATTTACAATCCCATGTGCCTTTGGTGGAGATAATCCTTGGATAATCTGATCACTTAAGACACCTAATGATTTTGCTATTTTTGTAATGTAAGACCCTCCCATGAGACTTCTCAGAGGATTTGTTTGTTGACTAAAAAAATATGTAGCAAGCTCGTGGGCAATATTACAAGGAACTTGCTCAAAAATACTATGCAGATGGAAAAGTTCGGTTGATCTAACCCTTTGTTGATTATACTTACGCCCCGTGATAGTGTTGGCTAACACACGGTGCATATATCGATAACGAGGGTCTGTGAAGTTCATAGAATTATTGTTGCCACACCATTCTTTTGATGAATGGCATCGCCAATATTCTGTCATTTCCGCGGAGGAATAAGAGGTTGATGCCTCCGTAAAAATGGGTTGTTTAACTTCTTCATCTGTATATATGCCCAGATGAACTGCGAATTCTGTTAATGACATAGTATGAGGTTGCCCACAAAGTCGAAAATGAATGGATTCATTGGTAAGACTTTTATTATATTTGAAATAGAAAGTGGACAAGAACTCATATACCAGTTCATCGTATGATGGTTCTAGGATGTCGAAGAAACGACGCCAGGGCATATTAGGTGGTAGTAATCCTGCCAGTAAACCACTGGGATCAAACATTCCCATTCGATGCCAATCAATACCGCTAATAGTAAAAACTTCAAGATGCTTGAGTTTTTGATACCTCTCTCGATTGGGTAAAACAGTAAACCGAAGGAATGGATGAATTTCTGCTGCATTTGAAGATTCAGCATATGCTACTGGGAAATTTGTCATTGGAATATTGGGTTTTGTTGAACCAAGAAAAGTTTGGGTATGGGTTATTTTGGGTATGTGTTGAATTATATCAGAAGTTGTAGTTCTTGTGTAGATTAGCTCGAGTAGTGAGTTTCTTATATAGATAAGGAAATTTCGGCTTACACCATATGATCGGTTAAGGCTTCCATGATACGTTCTAAAACAGTTTACTGCAACTAGTTTGAAAATTTGAATTTGAAAATGTATGATCTCGAGAAAATTTTGAATTTTGAAAAAGAGGGGATTGTATCGTATAAAATTGATAATAGTAAAACGTAGGTTGATTAAAACTTGGATTGTTCCAAAATGGAACTTTTTCTAAATAATAAAAAAAGTAGTTTCGAATTAGGGTAACGTGCTTTGGCCTATAGGTATTTTGTACTCTCATCGATAGTCCCCAGGTGGGCAAACTGGTCCGTTAATTTGGATTTGTACGAATTGCCAGCCTAGACAGGACGTCCCGACTATCGGTGCTTACCCTTCCAGTTACTACACGTTTCCATTCGATCGAAAATTTGAAACTTTGGCGAGATTGAAAATCGAGGAGTGGAACTAGTTATCAAGGTGTGGATGTCACTCCTATCTTGACAATTTCGTCCCTAAAATGTGGATGTTACTTACCAAGTGAGGAGCAAATTCTGACTTGTTGGTAAGAATCCACAAGAATATGAAATGGAAATTTCCGTCAAGGTAAGGAACTCAATCCTATCTTGATGATATATCTCCATTTGTTGTTATAAGAAATATAAACAAAATTTTATGAAATCATGCATATGTATAAATGTAGGAAAAATATTTAGTATAAAATAAATAACAGAATCACATGTTTGATTTAAAATTTGGATGGTTCCAAAACGGAATTTTGACTAACCAAAGTGGTCGAAAAGTCTTTTGAATTTGAGAAGCATGCCTTGGCCTAATAGGTGGAATACTCTCGCCGATAAGTTGGTTAACGGTATTTACCCTTCCGGTTACTACATGTCCCAAATCAATCGAAATTTCAAGACTTGGCGAGATTTATGAGAAAATCAAGGAGTGGAACTAGTCGACAAGGTGCGGGTTTCACCCCTAACTTGGCGATTTCGTATCCTAAGTGTGGTTGGTACTCGTTGGGTCAAAATTTAATTTCAACATTTTGACGAGGGTCCACTAGAATTCAAAATTGAAATTCTTCATCAAGATGAGGACTTCACTCCTAGCTTGATGATGAATCTCGTATAAAAGAATTGGTAGATTGAGAGTCGTTCACCAAATTATAAGTTTCACTCCTATTTTGGTGAATTTGTCTCGTTTGTATAATACGAGTGTTTGCGGATTTAGAATAGTCGAGTAAAATGAAGAAAAACGTATGTTGAAGATTAATCAAACAAGTATAAACATGTCAAGAATGGCACATAAAGAATGAAGTATTAGAACAAATATTAACACAAAATAAAACATGTATTGACACATAAGAATAGTATGTCAAGTATTAACAAATAAGTGACGTACATGTTTAAAGGTCCAAAAGATAATAAATAATGAGCTAATAAAGTAACATGCAAGTAGTTCAAGCAAAGCATGAGAATTTAAAAATCAGAGGAGGTTTTGAAAATAATCACTTAAGGATAGCATTTGTAAAAATCTAAAGATGAGATCCGTGGTGACGAGGCATTGGTTACAAAAGATAAGGATAGGGATAAAGACAAAGGCAAAGATAACGGAAGAGTTTGCTAATGGAAAGTGTCCTAGGTAAGTTATAGTCTAGGTCAAAGTATTACTTAATAACCTAAATCCCTATAACCATGGCTCTGATACCAATCTGTAACACCCTGACCGGAGGCGGAAAAGTCAAGGGCATCACGAAACATGGCAGAATGCATTTGAGCACATGATGATTAAATTAAGTTGAAATATAGTTTAGATTCAATTAAAGAGATTGCATTCACATTCGAGTAAATAAGAGTACATAAACAAAATACATCATAACAAATTGTTTCACAAATGATAGATTCGGATTTAATCTAAGGCATAAATCTTGATCAATCCTATATGAAATATTCTTGCAAATCATAGCATCAAACATTGTCACCTGAAACACATGTTAGAAAAATATTGGGTCAACAAATGGTTGAGTGAATTCATAGGTTTTGTTAGGCAAAAATAACAATGTGATATGAAAATGGTTTAACAATGTGGCATGTGATATGTCTTTAAGCAAAAGAGTAATACAAGTATTCACTTGGTGGTACATTCAAACCTTCGTTATGACGTAACACGGGTCTATCACCACACTTCCAAAAAGTTTCACATGAGTATCAACAACAACAATTGCAACAAATAGTTTCACTGGAAGTGAGATGGGGCGTCACACCTATAGCGCTATAATATAACCATTGGGCTTTTGCAAGTTAATGAACATAAACGCGTTAAAGCAACAACAACAAGTACTAAGCAAATGCAAGGACAATCGGGATATCCACAAATAGCAAATAAGTTTGTATCACATTGTATCATATGTTTCATCCCAAAAATAATGTAAAAAGGGACTATGAACTCACCTTGATTGCGGGTAAGTCCAAACACGTATGTAATTGTAAGAGTTTTTGGGAACAAGATTTCAACGTCACTCTAATAGATTGAACATGCAACAATATAGAATTTGTATCAATAAAAGTGTTTAATTGTTTTTGATTGGAAATCCTAAATCTATAGAATTTAATAGGGTTTGGATAAACGGTGATTATGTGGTTTGGATAACCTAATAGAGAACTCGGAAAATGAGTATGATGTAAAGGAATTATTTATAAGAAAATATTCAATTAACATAAATTGCAAAATTATACAATTGATTTAATATAAACATTTGTAATAATAAATCAAATACAATTAACTATTTTACAAGTAATATTATTAATTTATAAAAATTATAAATTAATTTAGATGCTCAAAAATATATATTTATTTGATAAATGATAATTATATAGTTTAAAGGGATAAATATGATAATTATATAACTAATTATCAAAATGATTATATTAAATCTGAATAATTAAAAATAACATTTTTAATTATTGAACTTGAATATCACTGATTTAAAATAATTATTATGGCCTTGGAATCATTTTAAATAAATAAAATGAATTGAAGTGGTTAAAATAACAATAAATATGTTTATATAAAATTAATTATCTAAATAATTTAATATAATAAAAATTCAGATTCTAAATTTATATAAACTTAGTAATATGTCTATTTTATCATAAAAATAATTTTGGATAAAATTTATATAGTTATATAATTTAAACGCATTAAATTAAACTATATTTATAAGTAATAAAACTGATTTAATTATATAAATATCAAAACTGTATAAAATATCAGTAAAATCATTATTTTTGTAAAGTTCACCATTTACCCTTAAAATGATTATACTGAAAATTTCAGTATTTAAATAATTAATTTCGAATTTATATGATTTAAACATTAATAAATCTGTTTTGTTTTTAAATAAATAGTTTTATAAATAAAACAGTTGTTTTCGTATTTTTATAAAATGTAACAGTGTTTAATAGTATTATTAAAAATAATGGCAGATGTAAAATAAGAAAAATAAAAAGTTTAAAAATGTTTGCACATACCCGGGTTCGAACCCGGGTCTGTGTTATGAAACACACACACATAACCACTGGGCTGGGCCTGGTGGTTATGTTTTAATTCGGTTTAAATGAAATAAATATGAAAATAGAAATTAGTCATCTTCCCAAATTAGAGTCAAAGTCAGAATGTCCGGTCAAACCCAAAAGTCAAAGACCGTAATTAACGATCAGACTTATGTTTTGTGTTAAATTCGATTTACAGACACATTGTACACATGAACACGACTTAATTGGATGAGTTTGAACATACCGGTATCGATCGAATCAATAGGTCGGCTAATTCCGACGACTGTGAACTCCGGCGAGAGTTGCAGGTTGGAACTCCGGCGTTTTCGAAGTGTTTAAGTGAATTTGAGGGGTGTAGGAAGTTCGTGTGAGTGTGAGGGATTTATATAACACTCCAATTCGATCTAAGATCCAACAATTCATAGTGGATTCGATCTGTTTTGATTTTTAAATAAAATGTTCATTTTTACAGTAATTTGGCACGAAAATGTGTCGAATTGAAGTGCGAATTGGGTTGGCAATGGGTTGGGGACGTTCTGGATAGATCAAAAGGTGTTAAACAATTCGAAATGGGTCGAAGATGGGCAACTGATCTGTGTTCGATTTGATTTATTATATTTAATTCCTAATGTGTATATAAGTATATTATAGTTTCATATAATAACTGAATGAGGGCTTAGCCCGACCGGTCACGTGTTCGTTTGTTGAGTGGGGTGTCGCGGGTTCGAGTCTCTTGTGGCCGGTTCAACCCTTTTTGTTTTTGAATTAAAATTAATTAAATATTAAAATCCTAAATAGTGCATAAATGAATTTAAGTTTCATATTCTAAAAGCTCCTAGTAGGAGGATAAACTGGTTAAGGCGTTGCGGTTTTAAACGAGAGGTCACTAGTTCGAATCCCACAAGGGCCGGTACTTTAAAGAAGACCCCCTTTTTGTGCGATTTTTGAATATTTACACTTTTTTCCCTGAAGTTTTAGTTTTTACAAATATAGTCCCTATAGTTTCGAAAAGTTGCATAAACAGTCCCTATACTTTCATAAAAAGTACATAATTGGTCCCTGAGGTTTCGAAAATTGACACAAATAGTCCCTGTACTGTTCAGTTAAGTATGCTAACTGAGTTAATGTTTAAAGAAGGAAACCTTTATAAAAGGACTAACACAGTTAGGGTTTTCAGTTTATATAATTTTAAAAATAACAGTTTTGGTCCCTATAGTTTAAGTTTAAGAAAATGACCAAATGAACCCTAGATTTTTAAAACAAATTATATATTTCTTTTATAAAATAAGTTTCAAAAATTACAAAAAGAACCCTAAACTTGTAGTTTGAAATAATTGCACTTTAACCCTTGTATTTATATAGTTTCAAAAATGACAATTTAGTCCCTGGATTTGTACTTTCAAATAATTGCGGTTTTAGTCCTTGAACTTAAAAAGTAATAGATTCCAAGCAGGTTTTAAAGAATGTTAAATAGGTCCCTCAACTAGTAGTTTCACAAGTAGTCACAATAAACCTTTATAGTTTATGTAACCGTGTTTAATAGCATAAAAACTCAACAAATTTGAAATTGTTTCACGTGTTTGTATCGGTATGAGCACAAAGCAAGTAGGATCAAATAAGTTTCATTCCCGATACGGTAATTGTTACAATGCAAGTCAAAACAAATACAAGTGTGAAAACCAAGGTGGTTACAGTTTTAACTAAATTGGTGTTTGGATGATGTTGGAATGGGTAAAACACACTTGAGATGATAAAGGATAACCAAGGGAACTTGAACCAGCACCCCATGCACAAAAACAGGGCCACCCGATAAATTTTTCTTCATTACAGCAAGTTCGGCACGGGGCCGTGCTCGCCCAACACGGCCCGTGCCCAACTATCTGCAGAAAATGCCCAGTTTAGGTAACTGGACACGGGGCGTGCTCACTGAACACGCCCCCGTGCCCAGGCTTCTGTTTCTTTTTAACAATTTCTGTTACTGGCAATCTGAACACGGGGCCGTGTCCAGACGCCCAGTAACACAAATTTTTGCTTTTTCACACCTTTTTACACATTCAATCAACCTAAAAACTTATTTTTGGGACACATTGAGGACAATGTGTAATTTAAGTGTGGGGGGGATGCTAAAACCTTGAATCTTGCAAGTCCTAATTACAAGCTTTACACAAAACTCTATTGGAATCGCTAATCACCCAAATTTTTTCAAAAAAAATTCTTCAATATTTTTTTTTACTTGTCTAGGTTTAATTTGGGAATTTCAAGTTCTAAAAAGGTTATATTTTTACAAATTTACAACCGATAGCGTCGTGATAAAAAGAACCAACATTAGAAAATTATGAAACGGCATGACAAGTTTAGTTAAAATTTGATTATATATACTTGATCACATAAAAACCCATTCCCACAAAAAGTGAGTTTTGAGCCTTTATTGAGCATACAAATATATATGTTTAAACTAAATGCTCATTTTTCGTTTCTTGTGTGAATAGCCGCTTGGTTCTTACGACTCTAGAACTTGCCACGACGATACATTCCCGGTCCTTACCAACTTAAACCCGAGTAAGTAAATGACGGAGACATTAGGACTAACCCTTTTTATTTCTATACCATTATTTTTCTTTTTTTTTTACCACCTACCCAAAATCCCCCTAGTTAACCCCTTTGAGCCTAAACCTTTTCATTTCCTAACCCAAAAACAAACACCCTTTCACCCACCAAAACCTTTTTATTTTTAACCCTTCGTTTTATTAACAAGCTCGGTTTTTCTTATAACTTTAAAAAAAAAATAAAAAAAAATGATGATGATGATGATGAAACAAAAGAGAAATAAACAAACAAGTTTATCAAAAATAACTTTGTTTCAATAATGGCTTCATCAAAATACAAATTTCAAAAATAAAAAGTCTTACTAAAACCGATGCTTTTTACGCCTTTCGCCCTTTTACTAACCACTAACCCAACCACCTACCTTTAACCCAAGCCTAACCCTTCACCCCAAAAGTCCTCTTGATATTTACAAAGGTGTATAGTTAAAAAGGAGGAGGATTGATTGCTTGGCAAGCTTATGGTAGGAGTAAGTTCCATGCTGCTCTCGAGTGATTCACTAAAATACATCTTTGGCCGAGTGTTGAGTGATCCCCCGTGAGGTATGTGAACTTGTATATAAATGGAATTTTAAAAAGGCATGTTATGCCCTAATAAGTAATTTATCTTATGAAATGTTTTAAATAAATCATGACGAATAGGATTGTAAATAAATAAAAATAAAACTTAATAAAGAATCTTGGAAATCCCGACACTCTATGACAAACCCAAAAACCTTCTCTTCTACCCATTTCATTTGGGAGTGTAAAGTCACATTATAAAGAGTTTTGCTTGAGGACAAGCAAAGATTCAAGTTTGGGGGTATTTGATGTGCCCAAAATGCAACATATAAATTTCATCAATTGTGGCATAAAACTAACCCTTTTTTAGTACTAATGTTGGAAAAAGTGTGTTTTTGTCTTCCTTTTGTATTTTCAGGATTAAATGAGCTCAAATGAGCTCAAATGAACAAAAGAAGCAAAAAGGCAGCTAAATCTAACATAAATACAAGAAAAGGAATAAATGTGGCATGCCCAGCCTCCCCGACAGCATCTTCCCAAGCAAAACAAGAGAACAGAAGGCTGAACTCGCCCCATGCTCAATGAGCACGGGGGCGTGCCCAAGTGTCAGCAGAAAAGACAAACCTGTAGAAGCTTCTATCACCCACCACGGGGGCGTGCCCAGCTGACACGGGGCCATGGTCAACTCTAAGATTCGCAGAATCTGGGGAAATCTTGATAGTACAGATACGCTTCTGCACACGGGGGCGTGCCCAGCGGACACGGGGGCGTGGTCAACTAATGCAGACAAACTGCAGTTAATGAAGAAAGAGAAGGAAGGTGGACACGGGGCCGTGCCCAATGGACACGGGGCCGTGCCCGAGTCTCTGTTCAGCCTATAAATAGGGGTGCTTGGCTCATTTGCAAACCATCCCTTGGCACACCACCTCTCTCACACTTCACCCACCACCCACCACCATCACAACACCATCATCCACCACCATCATCCATCGTCCATCGTAGAGTGTGTGAGTCGTCTTGGGATCCAAGATTGATCGTAAGAGTTCTTGACAATCAAAGGCCATGTTTGCCTAAGTCTCTTACATCACTTGGTGAAGAAAAGTGTCTAGTGTAATACTTTTTATTTTTAATCTTTTCACACTTTTTATTTGGTTATGTATTAATGACTTTAATAACTAGTTTCTTATGTTGAAGGTGATTCTTCCTTATCGTTTGTCCATGGTGTCTTGGCATTATTTTACTGTCTACATAAAATAAAAGATTTTCACCATTCATATCTCCACGGTCTATATGGAGATATGTTGGCTACCTGGTCGGGGGTTAAGGGAACGGTTTGGTAAGAGTCTTGCCTTGTTCAGTATATAGATCCTGCAAGGACCTGGGTCAAATTTAGTAGGACCTCCTTCAATCCCCACCGGTATTGGATGGCGGGGGGTCCAAACTCTTTGATCCCCTCATATTTAAGCTACTATTAATACTTTAACCCGGCTACTTAGGACTGTATCCCTGCTGACTCAGACTACTTAGCCGAGGGTAACGTCACCTTCAAAAGAGGGGCCTACCATAATATGCATTAATAACTTAATTAATTATCTTTCAATAATCCAACCCTTTAGGATTGTATCCTTGCTGACTCAAACTACTGGGTTGAGGGTAACGTCACCTTCAAAAGAGGGGCCTACTACAATAACTAAGATAATCTCATAAAAAGTGCAAAAGTGCGGAAATAATCAAAGGTTACACTAAACACGAGTCGGAGCCAAGTGATTCATCTTGTCTATCTGTTTTTACTTTTATTTTACTTTTCAGCATTTTAGTTAGTTTTATTTTTCTTATTTAAAAACCTTTTTCTAACTTTTGATTTGATTAGACGTTGAGGATAAACCGGTACTAAAAGCTCTTGGACGACCTCGGTATCTTACCAACACTATACTACGCTCACGATGGGTGCATTTGCCCATATGTGTGTTTAGTGTTAGTAAATATCGTGTTTTATAAATTTAAAACTTGACTAAAAAGTGTAAAAGGGCTTAAAATATACATTAAAAACCTATCACACTACAAACGCATCACCACCCTTAGCAACAATAGTACTATAGTTTGGACTCAGCACCTGTTTATTCAGGGGTTGTTACGGTTATTACTTCACGTGTTCACAGTGGTGGACATGTGTCGCGCACTCTATAACTCGCAGTCATGTTGGTATTGCCTGTATCATTGTCGATAGCTTACTTGATTCACATTTCTACGTGTTACATGCTGGTTATGCGTAAATGCTTTTATACTATATACTATTCAAACTTGTGTACTCACCTTTACATTTTATGTATTGACTTTATTTTAACGTATGTGACAGGTTGATAGGATGCTATGCTGTGATGAAACTAGCTAGGAAGTCTAGAAACTCCATTACTAGAAATCTAGGTTGTCGGACTTGTTTTGCTTTTGAGACACGCTATCTGTAATAATTGTTTATGGAATGCTGTTGATTGGTATGGGATAATTAACCTTTTAAATATTGCCATTTAATAGTTGTTATGGATTCTCTTGAGCAATCTGGTTCACCTAGTGCCGCGCCCCGATGATTCCGCCATCGGTTGGGGTGTGACAGATTGGTATCAGAGCCATAACTATAGGGAATTAGGTCTGTTATAGGAGATTGACATAGTCTATAGTCTAAGTACCAACTAGACCTCTTTGTGTGAATTCTATCGCTTATGCAAAACTAGGGATACCTGTATGAATTGGAACAACTCGCACAAAGTGAGTTACTTCACTCGAGTGAAACACCTCGTATGAAGTAGGTCACGTTGCCCGAGTTGTACACTTCGTGCAAATTATGCCAGCTCATTCTAAGAACACTCAATTGCCTTTCCTAAGGAAAGTACATATGCCTTTCCTAAGGCCGACACAACATACACGTTTGAAACTACTCGCGTGGCACAATCGAGGGATTAAGTCGAGATTAGGTATGAAAACTAGGAACTCTCGATGAGATCACTCACTCTACACGTATTTTACTCTAAGCACGAGAATTTTCATTGAGTTAGGAGTGATATCCATACCTCAACAAAAACCTCCAACTCTCTACCACGTGGAACTCCCAGATTTATTCGGTGAGAGCCACCTCGGTAGGAGCGAAGTTGTTAAGCTAGGGGTGAAACCCGCAACTTAATGACACGTTCCACCCTATAAAATGTTTTTACAAAACTCTCACCAAAGTCTCGACTGTTCTAACGACACGAGTCATGTAGTAACTGAAAGGATGAATGCCGTTCGCCGTGTTACGGTGAGAGAGCATAGTTTATAGGCCAAAGCGTGCACTCGGGCTTGTTGGGAATAGTTGGATCACTTTGGGCAGTCAACGCCTCAAAACCCAGGTTATTCTATTATTTTCAAGCCGTAATCGCCGATTTTTACGTGTTGTTGGATTTTATTTATGTGTTTTAAATTTGTGTTTTATGGTTTTGGATTTCTCGCTTTTTCGCTCCTCGCTCTACAAAACGCGCATAACTTGCACAACTATTGTAATCTAAAACGCTAACAAGTCGCAACTCAAGCTAAGAACTCTCATACGCTACAGTACTTGCTGATGTACGCTATACTTATCGCTTGTGATGCACGCTTATACTGCGAGTGATAGCAAGGATTCACAACTCTTGAACGCGCTATGCAAATCTCGAAACACTTACGCTTTGAAGGATAGGTGAATACGTGCAAAATATGTAGGTGAATACGTGCAAAATATGTGCTTATGTGGATCACGTGTTAGTATGGGCTAACATGTGCTTATGTGCTTATGTGTTATGTGCTCTATGTGTTATAATAATAATAGTAAATATGTGGTGTGAAATGCTAAACTATTATCTATGACCCGATATAATCGAATATCGTCTAAATCATATGACGATTTCTGCTGCAGACAATGTCGTCATTTGGTTCCCACACTCAGCGCAACGTTCGTCGAAATCAGGCTGACAAGCGCATCGCTTCGCTGGTAGCCAAGGAAATGGCTAAAGTCATACCTCAGATCGTTAGTGAGATCAACGAGGTCAGCCGCAAATCCTTTATTGAATTAAAGAGCGACTATCCAAAGGCTACTTTCAGCTTTAAGCAATTCAAGGCATGCGGTCCTAAAGACTTCACTGGTGAAGATGGACCCAGTGCCATGTTTCAGTGGTTTGACTCAATCGAAGTCACTCTTCATCAATCAGGATGCCCGGACGACCTCCGCACTGTGTGTGACAACTCGAGTTTTCAAGGTCTTTCCTCTACACGTTAATTGTTTAATTATTGTTTGCCTTGTAACTTTGCACGTTTGTTATATGTTGAGACATTATGTGATTGTTGTGTTATGTGTTTGATGCTATAAACTTGTGATCTGTGTAAGAGATTAAAAACCCTAACTTAATGACATTTGGGTTTCACCTCAAGCTCGACGAAACTCAAGGGTTTCGCCACAACCCGTCTCGATAAAACCTTTAGGTTTCACCATGGCCATCACGATGAAAGATAGGGTTTCGTCGGCCCAACTCATCACGAAGCCCAGTAAGGGTCCAACTCTTATATACGAATATATATAACGACTTAGGGTTACGTAAAAGCTTATCAGTTATCAATCTCCAAACCCTAAGGTCTCTCTCTCCCTCTCCTGTGCGACGGCAGCCTCTAGCTCTCCCGGAATCTTTGCTAGTCTCGTATCTTAATCGGTTAGTGAGCCATCTTCGTGATTAGATTATTGTTATGCATTGGATTATTGTTATATATATCTATTATTTGCAAACTACTGTGTATATTGGGGGATGTACTAGAAACCATGCTTATAGGCTGTGAAGTGTAGGGTTTGGATATATTGGAAAAATTAGTCAATGGTTGAAGTGCTCTTTTATGCAGATCGGCTGTGTTGTGATTTTGATTGTTGATTAAATTGATTTGTATGGTTAGGGTTTCACGTTTATGATTGAATCTACTGTATTATTGATATGTGCTAGATGATATTGATCGATGAAGCTAAACTGTTTATATTGCCGAACTTGAGTTCATGTAATGACTATCATATGTGTTGATTTGATGAATGATTGGGTTACGTTTGCGAACAAATTGTTTTGATGGCAGTCAGGGTTTCTGGGTGATTATCTGTTGACACGACGCAACCTATGATCTGGACGAAACAATGATGTCGACGAAAACCTGGGGGTTTTGCCGAGGGTGATGACGACGAAACCTTGGGGTTTCGTCAAGAGTGAGTCACGACGAAACAAGGGGGTTTCGTCAAGGGTTAAACAAACACAGTAACTCGGTTAGGTCTGTTAAGGGTTAACTGGGTTAGTTAGTTGTTGTTAATGATAAGCATGATTTGCATGAGCTTGTATAACTGTTAAATGCTCTGTGTAAGTTGTTGCTCAAATACCTGTTATGATCATGACTGTTACTTGAACTATGTGATTATCAACTGATTACGCATGCATGAACACTATAGGCTTGGATTGAATTATTTGTGAGCAAGTAGTTAATCTTACCGAGCAAACCGAGGTAAGTTCACACACTTTCTAAGGCATGGGATTCCCGGTGGTTGGGAATGGGTTAAAGAATTAAAATGGAACCTACATATCCTCCTTGGGTAGGATATGTACCGCCATCCTCCATGGGTATGATGCCAATATTAATCCTGCGTATTCTCCTTCCTTGGGTAGGACAACAACCTTAAACTTACTAGACAAAACTCTATCATGAAGTCCCTCATTTTTTATATCGACTTAATCGTCGGGCCAATGGCGAGCGGGTCATTAGTTAATAGCGCTATTAGGTTCGACAAACCTCACACCGTGCCGTTCGGACGGGCGTGTACTAATGGATCTGGGCAAACTGTCAATGATGATAGACATTGACGTAGGGCACAACTATTGTTCGTCAGTTGTCAATATGGTAACGGTCTAGTGGTTCACATGGGGAAGCCCCCACTGATTATGGATACGGTTTGGGAAATAATTGAAACTGGTTAACTCGTGGTTTACGAAACAACTTGTGGTTTTCAAAACAAACTGGTACAACTAAACAAACCAACTGTGAACTCGCTCAACTTTGTTTTTGACTCGTTGTTACATGCCTTGCAGGTCGTTAGATGCTTATGGAGCTTGCACGAGGAGGAGGTCGCTGTGGGATATAGATTGTTGCGTCCCGTATTTAACATTGGAACTTTAAACTATGTTTTGGTTTTTTAAACATTACTATGCTTCCGCTGATTGCTTAAACATGTTTGGTTTCTTTTAAACACCAATTATATTGGTTTGGTATTGTTTACTTAATTGCATAGTTCAATATGATTGGTGGTTGGATCCTGATCAGTGACGCCTCCAAGCGGTGATACTCCGCATGTGGATTTTGGGGATGTGACACTGTGAATGCCATCGGAGTCTTCCAGTCTAGAGCACTGGATTGGTGGATGGCTGAGCCAAACAGGTGCGGTAATGATGCAGCCTATGGACTCTCCTGGGAGGAACTGAAGGAGGTCATGATGAAGGAATTATGTCCCCCACACGAGCTCCAGAAGCTGGAAAACGAGTTTTGGGGTATCAAACAAGATGGAGGTGACAACGCTGGTCTCACCGCTCGCTTCAAGCAGCTCAGTATTATTTCTCCTAGTCAGGTGGCAACGCCTGAAATGACGATCAATAAGTACATTCGAGCTTTACCCGATTGTGTAGCTGATTTTGTTCAAGCAGCTAAGCCTACAACTATCGAGGAAACCTATCAACTCGCCGCTGAGATCAATTATAAGCGAGTTCAAGCTGGAGTTTTCAAAACTGCTACCAAGAGTCTTCATCAAGCAACCGCCACACCAGACTCTCAAGCTTCTAAATCCAATCGTCGCAAGAGGAGAAACAACAACAACAAAAATGCAATGGTTACATCGCTGCCCAACCCTCAGCCTCAACAAGCTACAGCTACCAACGCACCGCCAGCTAAGCTTGCGTACACTGGTATTCATACTTTGTGCCCTACGTGCACTTATCATCACCCGGCTGGGATAGCTTATCGTTTCTGTGTCCACTGCAATCTCTACGGACACTTCACAGCAAATTGTCGCACTGGCCCTCGCCAGCAAGCTCTTCAAGCTCCTGCTCTACCGCCTGCTCAACCCCGTGTTCCTCAAGTTAACCAAGCTCTACCTGCACCAGCTGCTCACGCTTCCCTCCACGTGCAAGACTCAACATTCTAGGTGATATGGTTTATGTTATATTACCTACCTCTTAGTTACATAGTACATTGTTCATGATATGCTTAGATAAATGTAGCAACTATTGTTTGAAACACATATGTGCTTACTCTCTTCTGTCATCGCACTTTCGCGACACCTTTCTCACTCATGTTTCCTTTGATGTGAAGATCATGAGTGGACGAATCAACCTAACGGCTTTGATCAATGAACAAGTTACTGCAGCACTCGCAGCCGCTCAGGCAGGAGGTATAACCTGCCATAGCAACTTACTCTAGGATCGTTAGATCCTACACTCGTAAACCAACACTTGTGCTTAATCTTGTCTCTTCTTACTCGCACGATAGGTCAACATGCTCAGCCTCCTGTTTGTACCTTCAAAACTTTTATGGACTGCCAACCCACTACTTTCAACGGCACTGAGGGAGCTGTAGGCCTCCTTCACTGGTTTGAGAAGCTCGAGTCTGTCTTCGAGATGTGTGAGTGCCCTGAGGCACATAGAGTGAAGTATGCTACTGGTACTCTTGAAGGTGTAGTGCTCACGTGGTGGAACGCTCAAGTCCAAATGCTGGGGTTGGTTGCTGCTAATGCCACCTCATGGAACGATTTCAAGGAATTAATCAAGGAAGAGTATTGTAATCGGGATGACATCCACAAGCTGGAAGTAGAGTTCTTCAACTTAAAGATGACGCGGTCGGAAATTGAAGCATACACGAAGAGATCGAACGAGTTGGCTATCCTGTGTCCTACTATGGTGGATCCTCCTATTAAGCGTATCGAGTTGTACCTTAAAGGTTTAGTGCCAGAGATCCAGAGTCATGTCACTGCAGCAAACCTCGCCACTATTCAGCAAGTTATTCATTTGGCTCATCGTCTCACTGATCAGGCAGTCGAGCAGAACAGGCTGCCCAAGCGTATTGGTACTACCACGGCTACTACTGCTTCTGATGCCCCTAGTGACAACAAGCGCAAATGGGATGGAGTCTCAAGCAAGGGTTCAACATCAGCTCAGTCTCAGTCTCAACAGCGAAAGACTGATGACTACCAGAGTCCTGGTCAGCAATCTTCTGGTAGTCAAGGGCAGGGTGGATACAGGGGAAACCACTCCAAGTGCAACCGCTATAATAAGCATCATAGTGGGCAGTGTAATAAGGGTCGTTGTCTGAGGTGTAACAAGTTTGGTCATGAAGCAAAGGATTGTAGGGGCGCATGACCTGCAAATCAGAACCGTCAACAACAGCCACCAGCTCCACAAAATCAGCCGCAGCAACAGCAGGGTAACAGGGGATGCTATCAGTGTGGTGCTGAAGGTCACATCAAGAGGAACTGCCCCCAGCTGAACCAGAATCAGAACAACAACAATAATCAGGGGAACGGGAACAATAACGGGGGTAACAATGATGGCAGGGGACGTGTTTTCGTGCTTGGTCAGGGTGACGCGAGGAATGATCCCAATGTCGTGATGGGTAAGTTCCTACTGGACGACTTTTATGTTACTATTTTATTTGATTCGGGTGCCGATACCAATTATGTGTCCCTAAAGGTTAGTCATATGCTTAAGCGCACTTCAAAACTTTTGAACACCAAGCATGTCGTAGAGTTAGCAAACGGTAAAAATTTAGAGGCCACTCACATAGTTAAGGGTTGTAACCTCGTACTCGCTGGTCAGACCTTCTCTATCGACCTCATTCCTATAGTCTTGGGTAGTTTCGACGTCGTTATTGGGATGGATTGGCTGTCTCAACAACAAGCGGAGATTATTTGCAAGGAGAAAATCGTTCGTATTCCTCGTTCTGGTGAAGAACCCCTTACGATTCATGGCGACAAGAGTGGTGCTGTGCTGGGCATCATCTCTTTCCTTAAGGCCCAGAAGTGTTTGCGAAAGGGGTACACTGCTATTCTAGCCCTCGTCACTGACACCTCAAAGAAAAAGAAGAAGATAGAAGATATTCCGATCGTACGTCACTTTCCTGAGGTATTTCCTGAGGAATTACCTGGTCTACCACCCCACCTTCAGGTTGAATTTCAAATCGAGCTAGCCCCTGGAGCAGCGCCTATAGCTCGCGCACCGTATCGTTTAGCTCCATTAGAACTCGAAGAACTGTCCACGCAACTACAAGAACTCTTGGAAAAGGGTTTCATACGTCCTAGCTCTTCGCCTTGGGGAGCTCCAGTGTTATTTGTGAAAAAGAAAGACGGTACCTTCAGAATGTGTATTGACTACCGCGAACTCAACAAGGTGACTGTGAAGAATCGCTATCCTCTTCCACGCATTGATGACTTATTCGACCAGTTGCAAGGGCCGAGTTTCTACTCCAAGATTGACCTGAGGTCAGGCTACCATCAACTGAGAGTCCGAGACGAGGATATCTCTAAGACAGCATTCAGGACTCGTTATGGGCATTACGAGTTTCTGGTTATACCTTTTGGATTGACGAACGCACCTGCGGTCTTCATGGATCTTATGAATAGGGTGCGTAAACCTTACCAGGATAAGTTTGTCATAGTTTTCATCGACGACATCCTGATCTATTCGAAGAGAAAGGAGGAACACGAGCAACACCTGAGACTTATTTTGGAACTACTTCGAACATAGCAACTTTATGCTAAGTTTTCGAAATGCGACTTCTGGCTTCGTGAAGTCCATTTCCTAGGCCATGTGGTAAACAAGGATGGGATTCATGTTGATCCATCCAAGGTCGACTCGATTAAGAACAGGCCTGCACCTCGTACGCCAACATAAATCTGCCTATTCTTGGGTCTGGCAGGATACTACAGAAGGTTCATCAAGGATTTCTCCAAGATTGCACAACCTCTCACTTCACTAACTCAAAAGGGTGTCACCTATCGTTGGGGTGATGCACAGGAATATGCATTTCAGCACTTAAAGGATAGACTTTGTAGCGCACCAATTCTCTCATTGCCTGATGGCACAGACGATTTTGTGGTTTATTGCGACACGTCAATTCAGGGACTTGGTTGCGTGTTGATGCAACGTGACAAAGTCATTGCTTATGCATCGCGGCAACTTAAGGTTCACGAGAAGAATTACACTACGCATGATCTGGAGTTGGGAGCAGTGGTTTTTGCTCTTAAGATATGGAGACATTACCTGTACGGTACCAAGTGCCCCATTTACACCGATCACAGGAGTCTCGAGCATATCTTCAAGCAAAAGGAGTTAAACATGAGACAACGTCGATGGGTCGAGCTCTTGAATGATTACGAATGCGCGATCAAGTACCATCCGGGCAAAGCCAATGTTGTGCCCGATGCCCTCAGTCGAAAGGATGCTACACCAAAACGCGTGTGAGCGTTACAGCTTACCATCCAATCTAGTCTCCCTGCTCAGATACGAGATGCTCAGGTGGAAGCATTGAAAGTAGAGAATGTCAAGGCAACGTCCCTACGAGGATCAAGGAAACGATTAGAACAGAAGGAAGACGGCGCCTACTATGTAAACAGGCGTATTTGGGTCCCATTTTATGGAAACTTACGTGAGCTTGTGATGGATGAAGCGCATAAGTCTCGGTACTCAGTACATCCTTGTTCGGATAAGATGTACCACGACCTAAAGACTACATACTGGTGGCCTAGCATGAAAGCCCACATAGCAACCTACGTCAGTAAATGTTTAACTTGTGCGAGAGTAAAGACTGAATATCAGAAACCATCGGGCCTACTCCAACAACCAGAGATCCCGACATGGAAATGGGAGCAAATTTCCATGGATTTCGTTACTGGCCTACCTAGATCTCAACGTGGTAAGGACACTATTTGGGTGATCGTGGATCAACTCAAAAAGTCTGCACACTTCTTGGCTATCAAGGAAACGGATAAGTTTTCCACTCTAGCAGACGTTTATCTTAAGGAAGTTGTTTCGAGGCACGGAGTGCCAACCTCTATTATTTCCGATCGTGATGCGCATTTTACTTCTGAAATGTGGCAGGCAATGCACAGGTCTTTTGGCTCTCGTTTAGACATGAGCACGACATATCACCCGCAAACGGATGGGCAGTCTGAACGCACCATCCAAACCCTTGAAGACATGCTTCGAGCATGTGTAATTGATTTTGGCAATGGTTGGGAAAAGCACCTCCCTTTGGTGGAGTTTTCGTACAATATCAGCTACCACACCAGTATCCAGGACGCTCCGTTTGAGGCATTGTACGGACGTAAATGCTGATCACCTCTTTGTTGGGCAGAAGTAGGTGACAGCCAAATCACAGGCCCAGAACTTGTGGTAGACACGACTGAGAAGATTGCTCAGATACGACAACGAATGGCGCAGCTCGTGACCGTCAGAAAAGCTACGCTGATAAGCGCAGGAAACCACTCGAGTTCCAGGTTGGGGATCGAGTGCTACTCAAAGTCTCACCTTGGAAAGGTGTGGTTCGTTTTGGCAAGCGGGGCAAACTCAATCCGCGTTACGTCGGACCGTTCGAAATCGTTGAGAAAATTGGCAAAGTCGCTTACAAGTTGAATCTACCTGAAGAACTCAGAGGAGTTCACAATGTTTTCCACGTGTCAAATCTGAAGAAATGTCTGTCAGATGAGACCCTCATAGTTCCTTTTAAGGAGCTCACTATAGACGACCAGCTGCGATTCGTCGAGGAAACAATAGAGATTACTGACCGAGATGTGAAAGTTCTCAAGCGCACCAGAATACCTCTTGTTCGAGTTCGTTGGAACTCCCGTCGTGGCCCAGAGTATACCTGGGAACGAGAAGACCGAATGAAACTCAAATATCCCCAGTTGTTCGATAAAAGTACAACCACTACTGAGGCTGAAGCTACTACAAAATTTCGGGACGAAATTCAAAATCAACGGGGGGATGATGTGACACCCCAGGAAAACTAGGAAAACCGAGCAACACAACTAGCTTCCTCAGTAACCACGTGCTAAATTTCGGGACGAAATTTCTTTCAAGTTGGGGATGATGTGACAACTCGAGTTTTCAAGGTCTTTCCTCTACATGTTAATTGTTTAATTATTGTTTTCCTTGTAACTGTGCATCTTTGTTATATGTTGAGACATTATGTGATTATTGTGTTATGTGTTTGATGCTATAAACTTGTGATCTGTATAAGAGATTAATAACCCTAACTTAATGACATTTGGGTTTCACCTCAAGCTCGACGAAACTCAAGGGTTTCGCCACAACCCGTCTCGACAAAACCTTTAGGTTTCGCCATGGCCATCACGACGAAACATAGGGTTTCGTCGGCCCAACTCATCACGAAGCCCAGTAAGGGTCCAACTCCTATATACGAATATATATAACAACTTAGGGTTACGTAAAAGCTTATCAGTTATCAATCTCCAAACCCTAAGGTCTCTCTCTCCCTCTCCTGTGCGACAGCAGCCTCTAGCTCTCCCGGAATCTTTGCTAGTCTCGTATCTTAATCGGTTAGTGAACCGTCTTCGTGATTAGATTATTGTTATGCATTGGATGATGTTATATATATCTATTGTTTGCAAACTACTGTGTATATTGGGGGATGTACTAGAAACCATGCTTATAGGCTGTGAAGTGTAGGGTTTGGATATATTGGAAAAATTAGTCAATGGTTGAAGTGCTCTTTTATGCAGATCGGCTGTGTTGTGATTTTGATTGTTGATTAAATTGATTTGTATGGTTAGGGTTTCACGTTGATGATTGAATCTACTGTATTATTGATATGTGCTAGATGATATTGATCGATGAAGCTAAACTGTTTATATTGCCGAACTTGAGTTCATGTAATGACTATCATATGGGTTGATTTGATTTGATGAATGACTGGTTTACGTTTGCGAACGACTTGTTTTGATGGCAGTCAAGGTCTGGGTGATTATCTGTTGACACGACGCAACCTATGATCTGGACGAAATAATGATGTCGACGAAAACCTGGGGGTTTCGCCGAGGGTGATGACGACGAAACCTTGGGGTTTCGTCAAGAGTGAGTCACGACGAAACAAGGGGGTTTCGTCAAGGGTTAAACAAACACAGTAACTCGGTTAGGTCTGTTAAGGGTTAACTGGGTTAGTTAGTTGTTGTTAATGATAAGCATGAGCTTGTATAACTGTTAAATGCTATGTGTAAGTTGTTGCTCAAATACCTGTTATGATCATGACTGTTACTTGAACTATGTGATTATCAACTGATTATGCATGCATGAACACTATAGGCTTGGATTGAATTATTTGTGAGCAAGTAGTTAATCTTACCGAGCAAACCGAGGTGAGTTCACACACTTTCTAAGGCATGGGATTCCCGGTGGTTGGGAATGGGTTAAAGAATTAAAACGGAACCTACATATCCTCCTTGGGTAGGATATGTACTGCCATCCTCCATGGGTAGGATGCCAATATTAATCCTGCGTATTCTCCTTGGGTAGAATACGTACGTTCGTCCTCCTTGGGTAGGACAACAGCCTTAAACTTACTAGACAAAACTCTATCATGAAGTCCCTCATTTTTTAAATCGACTTAATCACCGGGCCAATGGCGAACGGGTCATTAGTTAATAGCGCTATTAGGTTCGACAAACCTCACACCGTGCCGTTCGGACGGGCGTGTACTAATGGATCTGGGCAAACTGTCAATGATGATAGACATTGACATAGGGCACAACTATTATTCGTCAATTGTCGATATGGTAACGGTCTAGTGGTTCACATGGGGAAGCCCCCACTGATTATGGATACGGTTTGGGAAATAATTGAAACTGGTTAACTCGTGGTTTACGAAACAACTTGTGGTTTTCAAAACAAACTGGTACAACTAAACAAACCAACTGTGAACTCGCTCAACTTTGTTGTTGACTCGTTGTTACATGCCTTGCAGGTCGTTAGATGCTTATGGAGCTTGCACGAGGAGGAGGTCGTTGTGGGATATAGATTGTTATGTCCCGTATTTAACATTGGAACTTTAAACTATATTTTGGTTATTTAAAAATTACTATGCTTCCGCTGATTGCTTAAACATGTTTGGTTTCTTTTAAACACCAATTATATTGGTTTGGTATTGTTTACTTAATTGCATAGTTCAATATGATTGGTGGCTGGATCCTGGTCAGTCACGCCTCCAAGCGGTGATACTCCGCATGTGGATTTTGGGGGTGTGACACTGTGAATGCCATCGGAGTCTTCCAGTCTAGAGCACTGGATTGGTGGATGGCTGAGCCAAACATGTGCGGTAATGATGCAGCCTATGGACTCTCCTGGGAGGAACTGAAGGAGGTCATGATGAAGGAATTATGTCCCCCACACAAGCTCCAGAAGCTGGAAAACGAGTTTTGGGGTATCAAACAAGATGGAGGTGACAACGCTGGTCTCACCGCTCGCTTCAAGCAGCTCAGTATTATCTGTCCTAGTCAGGTGGCAACGCCTGAAATGACGATCAAGAAGTACATTCGAGCTTTACCCGATTGTGTAGCTGATTTTGTTCAAGCAGCTAAGCCTACAACTATCGAGGAAACCTATCAACTCGCCGCTGAGATCAATGATAAGCGAGTTCAAGCTGGAGTTTTCAAAACTGATACCAAGAGTCTTCATCAAGCAACCGCCACACCAGACTCTCAAGCTTCTAAATCCAATCGTCGCAAGAGGGGAAACAACAACAACAACAACAATGCAATGGTTACATCGCTGCCCAACCCTCAGCCTCAACAAGCTACAGCTACCAACGCACCGCCAGCTAAGCTTGAAAAAATGCTAGTATTCATCCTTTGTGCCCTACGTGCACTTATCATCACCCAGTTGGGATAGCTTATCGTTTCTATGTCCACTGCAATCTCTACGGACACTTCACTGCAAATTGTCGCACTGGTCCTCGCCAGCAAGCTCCTGCTCTACCGCCTGCTCAACCCCGTGTTCCTCAAGTTAACCAAGCTCTACCTGCACCAGCTGCTCACGCACGTGCTTGCTATGCATGTGGTGATCCTAACCACTTTGCAAATATCTGCCCGAATCGCATTGTCAAACAAGAGCAGCAGCAACCACAGTAAGCACCGCAGCAGCAGCAGCCGCAACAGCAGCAACAACAACCAGCAGCCGCCCGTGGCAGAACTTTCAACATCAATGTCCGCTAGGTTCAGACTGACAACAATGTTGTCAATGGTACGTTTCTCGTCAATGGCATTTATGCTTCTTGCTTATTTAATACTGGAGCCAATAACTGTTTTATGTCGTTTGAATTCGAAAACTTTTAAAACGTAAACGCGCTAGACTCCCAACGAAATTCGATGTAGAAATCGCCACCGGAAGAACCGTTACTGTCGATTCTGTTCTGCGTGATTGTACTCTCGAACTCAACAATCACATTTTCCCAATCGATCTTATTCCTATGCAGCTTGGTAGTTTCGATGTCATAGTAGGCTTGTTTTTCGTGAAAATCGTGCTGAAGTTGTTTGTTTCGAAAAGATGATTCGCTTTTCTCTTTCAAACGGTGATCAACTATGTGTATATGATGAAGTATCCTCGAAGGAATTGAAGTTGATGTCTTGTATTCAAGCAAGCAAGTATCTCCAAAAGGAATACTTGGCTTTCTTAGCTCATATTGTAGTAGCGGAGAAGCAAAATGTCACACCCCCAAAATCCACCATGCGGAGTACCACCGCTTGGAGGCGTGACGTGACCAGGATCGAGCCACCAATCATATTGAACAACATAATTAAGTAAATAAAACCAAACACAATACGATTGGTGACCAAAAGGAAGTAAACCGATTTTAGGTTAACAGCGGAAGCATAAAACATAAGTTCAAAACTTAAGTCCATAGTTCAAAGTTTAAAGTCCAAAACGTAG